>JARJDS010026213.1:0-18771 GCA_030264155.1 Atheta pasadenae | reverse complement strand
GCCTCCCGGGCCCACCATCCTTCGTAGACTACGGTCTTACCTCCAGGTTTCGTTGCCATAAGGCCTCGGTTTGGTGGGAGACAATGATTCCTTGTGGGAGTTGTGGACTTAGAATATTTTTCAATTGTTGAATTCCATTTAACAATGACATTACTTTTGTAATGTAAATTACATTCATTTTTGAATTGTATTTTAGAAATTTTTACTTCTAAAAGGATCACAGCCGCTGGGTATCGAACCCGTGTCGCTTGGGTGAGAGGCAACCTCCTTATGCATTAAGCCATTCAGCTTCGTACCATTTGCCCTAAAAATAAGGAACTTAACCTCTTCCCCTACAAAAATGTATAAAGCAAATACAATACGACATAAATACAAAGTAAAGTTATTAACTAATTAATTGATTAAACCTTAGATAAAGAAACACAAACCTGGAGCCTTAAAAATAAAACTAATGTTTATTCATGTAAATCAACACAAGAAAAATAGAAATGTCGATAAAATTATTTACAAAGTACGTACTGAATTAAAATACACATTCATCAAATAAAATTCGTTACTCCTTATTACAAATACTATCCAATTGCCACCGCAGTGGCGGGCGGACCTTTATTACTGATATCGTGAATATTCCGCTAAATGTTCCACAATTATTGCACTAATACGTTATCATTAATTTACAAGTAATTACAAAATCTCAAGTCATCACAACTTCTCCTTATTACGTCGAACACATCCAATCATCTCACAACATCAATAAACACAATTCTTCATCGATTTACAAAAAAATACAAAAGAAAATCAATCAAGAAATGTATGTATAAAAAAATAATATCATTAAAAAGAGTACGGATCGTTTCCTGACTAATGAACGGGCACCACTGCACACCCGTTCGAATTAAAGTCTATTTAGCGCTACGTTAAGTAATCAAGTCTAAGTCGGTGCATACAAATAACTGGGACGCAATAAACCTAATAAAAAATTACCATGAAACAAACACAACGCAGTTAACAAAACGGATAATAATAAAATAAAGGTACAAAGTAAGTAGATTACAATAATTCAATACAATTAATTAATTAATGGTGTTGTTTCCAAATACGTGTTTTACGTACGTTTGTTAATAAGTGATGTGTTTTTTTTTTACTTATTTTTAAGAATTTAAGTTTGTTTTGTACTTTTTGTGTGTAATGTGATAGATAATTTTTTACCTAATTACATATAATTAATAATTAACATTAAGAATACTAAAAACATTCGTAAACTGATACAAAATGATTAAAATGTTTTTGTTCAAGGTGCGTGAAAAAAATTCGAAACGTTGAGTGAATGTGAAACTTGAGTACAAACGTTTGCATAACACAATCAATAAATAAAAAAAATGTAAAAACAAAAAGTAAAGCAAACAAACACAGTGAATATAGTGAGTAATTATCGCTATAGTCATTATTTGCACTTGACTTCCACTTTGTTGATTGCTTGTTATGCTCGTTTTGTTCGTCATCGTCCGTGTGCTAAGAATGTAACGCGTGCAAACTCGTTCGATTAAAAATATACTATAGACATTCACGAGTACGTAAAAATATGTAACGATATGCATCACAGTTGCTAAGAATACTTAATAATTGAAGGGAAATCTCCAAATTGTTTGTTTAACTTTAAGTTAAGGAATTACGTAAAGTTATTCATAAACGTTATCCGCATTACTAATCATTACTCATCAAATTAAAGTTTTTTGCCACTTAACAATCACAAATTGTTCAGTGTAAATTTAAAACTTATGATTCATCATCGATTAAAACTTTCAAAAAAAAACAAAAATTGTATAAATTAATAAATAACCTAGCCCGCTTGATAAATAAAATGTTAAAAACAAAATTATTATACGAGTAATTAAAGCTTGGTGTGTTTGACCGTATCCGTCCAGTAGTTTTGGATGGTCATGGCTTCGAGGCTGTTGAGAAACGAGTCGTTATCAAGACTGTACATCTCTTCCGAATTATCCTGCAAATAAACCACAAGTTAGTTTGTTTTAATTCGTGCGACTAAGGCGATTATACCCTCACTGATGTGTCGTCGATGTATCCACTCGAATCGAGATTACTGCTGCGGTCGGTGAGAACTTGCGGACGGTTGAAACCGCGACTGCGGTACCAGACGTAACTCGCGCCGCAGACGAGCGCCACGAAAACAACGCATCCCAGGGTAATACCCGTGATTCCTGCGGCTGAAAGTTTGCCGTCGTTAACGTCGCTGCCTATACTTCGATCCGAAGCGATTGATTCATTATCAGCTTCTTTGAATGCTGTTTCCAGCGTTGTGAGGCGTTCACTAAGTTCGTCACTGGCGTTGATTGCGGTTACATTGGTTTCGTTTTCTATCACAGTAGTCGCATTATCTGTGACATTATTTGATTTGGTAACATTTGCAACCATGGGAATTGTTGCTATTGATGATATCGTGGAAGTTAATGATGACACTGATGTCAGTTTAAGTGTTAAAGATGATGACGCAGGTTTGGTTTCTTCGGTTTGGGTATCCTGTGGAATTTTCGTCGTGTTGGATACATTTTGTTCCACTGTTTCTGAATTTCCATTTATATCACTTGTATTGAAAGGTTTTAATATGGAATGTGTTGAAGTCTCAATATTACTCTCCAATGTTTGCACAGCTGTAATAGTAATTGCAACAAAATTAAGTTTCACTAAGATTATTAAAGCAGGTGATTCAATTGTTTATTTATTTTGTAAAAAAATTCCCATAGTTTAAAACTTGGCCAATTACTGTATGTATAATAGGCGTGTTCTAAGACATTGAAACTTTATAAGTAAAGAAAATTGCGACATTGTGAGGCTCACCTGAGGTGTAAACAATGAAGATTGTTATCCAGAACCAGTGTGTGTACCAAAACAGTATCATGACGCCATGTAAACAACGAGGGTTGTGGTGAAACTACGCGTGAAAAATCGTTCGATTTTTATTGACGCAAATCAGCAATGAAAAGTCATGTTAAACACTTCACCTTCAACTAAAACTAGGCTTTGCAATCCTTAGAAGTGCACGACTTCAACTTCAAGACCAAAAAACTTTCATTTGTTACGGTCACTATGCGAACGAAACAAAAGACGCACTGGATATTTAAAGCTATTAACGCGTACCGGGTTGAACACAAATGAAATTAGTGAGGTGTACTCGTCCTACCGTAATCGAATTGATATTTTATATTCTGCGACTGGAATTGAGCGACTACGCTAGCGACTACACGACCGATCAACAACAATTACCTGCTGTTACTCATTGTCATGTTTACGTGTGCTGTGTGCTTTATTGTGCGCATGAGTAACAATGTGTAACAATGTACAACATTTCAAATAAATTAAGTTACAGGCAAATCAAGATATTTCGCACATAACTACGCTTTATTACATTACAAAATATTGTTGGGTGTAAAATAAACAGGCAGTACAACATTTTTGTTAAGTGTTGTAAAGATCATATACAACAATGGATGATAAACTGTGATTTTTTTGACGTTTAGTATATGGATTTCAGCATAGGTTACAAAAAAATGTCTTTGTGCACAATCATATTTATCTATATTTTAAACAGATGTACAATGTGAACAGTGTTGATTTTAAGTGATATTTATTTAATTAAATAACAACGCAAATATTAATTTTAATATAAATATTTTGTTATATAATATTACAATATAATTGTACTTACTTAATTTGAATAAACATTAGAGTTATTACCTTTATAACAAAATATTGTTGGTTAAATAATGAAAAACCCAACTCTGATACTTGAAAATACCTGAAATCACTGTAGGCAACCAACGTTTCACTTCGTATACTTACAATTCAAATTTAAAACAAAAGCTTTGAACAAAACAGAATAAAATTACGATAAACAAGGTTGTAAGTGAATTAAAATCGAAATAAAAATAAATAAAAGACATTGTATAGATTTTTCTATTTAGTATTTGAAATAACTCCATTCAGTCTTTTATAATAACATAGAGTTTTACATTATTACCATTCATATTATTGCGAAATGCAATCGAGTATACACACAGTACACTATGGATACACTGTGCATGCACACCTAATATTTACAAATTATGTGACTGTGTAGCCAGTGCAAAATAATAATATAAATTCATTCGATGATTTGTCGACGAATACATACATACATATACAGTTAAAAAGTACATAACAAACAATATATAAAGTCTGCTGATACATATTACACTTAATGATTACAATTTCGTTTCATTTCATGCTACCACACTGCGTTGATCGCAATGCGTGCAATTTGTGACTGACTCTGCGCGTGCGAATGTTGCGCTCGAAACACACACACACATATCACACACACACACTCGAATTGCTTACTCTTCGGTAAAAAAAGCTATGAATCACACTGGCGTTACAGGCGCGCGCTTGCGCGGTTTACAAAAATTATTACAAAGTCGAGGATTCTCGCCGCCCCCCAGCTTGCAAAGCAATGAGGGCAAATGAGGAACTCTAGCAACGAAATGCAGACCAAGACAGACATTGACAGTGACAGTTAATCGTCATCATCGGCAAGGACGGTTACAATTCGTATTCGATTACATAATTTTTTTTACGCACATTCAACTGATAAAACGACAATCATATTATATAAAACGTATAAATTATCATCATCATCATCATTATCATCATGGTGTATTATTATGTACAGAATCCTCGAGTTTGGTTCGTTTGTTTCTCAATTGTTTTTCTTTTATATATTTTTTTTGTTCAGCGAGTAGTAGTATAGTAAAACATCTAAAATTATAAAATTACAGCCTCGAAACGTTTCGTTCTTCTGGTTGATACTCGCACGAAAAACAAATAAAACAGTGGTAGATATTTCGCCGACATTGTGTATTATCGGGGGTGGTCGTAGGAAACGTTAGAAAACGTAATAAAACATCGAAAGTGACGTAATAAATCGTAAAAAATTGTAAAAGATTACGTAAGAAAACGCGTAAAAAAACAATCAAGTTTGTTGAGAAAGAGAGCGAGAGAAAGGGAGGGATGATAGAGAATGAGAGATACTTTGGCTGTGGCTGGACAAAAACGGAAATGCACAGCCATTTCAACACGTACACACACGGCACACAAACTAAAAATGGCGCCCATAACATTTTGAGTAATGTTATAAATCTCGAACACACCGATGATTGAAACGTCGCAAATTAACGCGCTACTTTACCATACACCCTGCTGGCTTCCTTCGCGCGCCGAAGCGCCGGAAGACAATCATATCATGATTCATGATTGCGATAAACAAATTATAAAAATATTATGCCTGTACAAGAAGATAAATATAAGATAGATATACAATCATTTAAAAAAGCATTCTCTTGTTTTAGACTTAATTAATTAGACTTAGGTTGTTTTTTGTTTGTGTTTTGTTTTACGATGATAGTTATGATACGTTGTGGGTGGGGGAACAGTTGGGGGCAAATACTCGCATGCGCATACACCTTATTTCCATCTTCCGTCCGGCCGCCCTTGATCCAACACAAGTAAAATGATGGTGCAATATGATCTTCAAGCTGTCTCGTCTCGAGTTGCCGAAGCGTTAATTGACGATGTATGTGCATGTACTTGTTACATTGTTGCTTGTCGCTTAACGAGATTACTTACATTTATGGGCTAAACGCTCAGGAATTTGTTATAGGACAGGCGCGAAGACAGCAAGCGCAGTCTCTTCTCTCAGCAGTTTTTGGTTAGGGGGTTGGATAGCAATCGTGTGGGGATCATAAAAATATCATACACGAACTTTTTATGTATATACGTCCTAGAACTTTGTTATAGATATTTTTGTTAATATATGGAACGTGTGAAGGGCGTGTTTTGTGTGTTATAGAGTGAGAGAGAGAGCGAGAGAGAGAGAGAAAGAGAACGAAGGGAGAGACAGCACGTTTCACTCATTCCTACCAGAGGCACTTGAAGTCACTGAGTGCGCACCGCTCCAGACACCGAACGACTACCAACAACATACATACAGTTACTTTTTTGTTGCAAAGTTCGCTTTTGGGGGGGTTGAGGGTTTGCTGCTGCTGCAACTGCTGCTGCGGCTGGGGGAGATATGTATGGGGCTTATGTGGTCTAGGCTCTCTGACTACGGCCGCGCCGCGTGATGACGCTCAGCAGGCCAGCTCCTGCGGCGCCGACGGCTGCATCGGCGAGAAGGGCGGTGCCGAGGGCCGCGTCAGATCGGGCCAGTATCACGGTTGCATCTCGCCCATGATGTGCTGCACCTGTTCGAGTTTGATGGCTAAGCGCTGCTTCTGCGAGAACTCGTCCTCCTCCAGCGTCACCGTCAGCTGCTCGTTGTACTTGACCGCGTAATTGTACAGCTCGTGCAAAGCGCAGTTCGTATTGAACTCGGTGGTGTGAAGCTGATGACGGAAGAAGAAAGCAATTTACAATTTGCCGATTAAAGCTCGTATGATCAAATGAGGACAGACAGAAATATAACAGAAAACGACAATTTATACACGAAACTTACCCGTGATTCTTCAGCCAACATGGCGTTCATGTCTTGATCCGAAATGGCCGGCATTAACTTAATGTCTGAGTAGTATCTCTCCACCCATTCCTTGTATTGTGGAATGTCTTTAGCATACAGTAACTTAGAACTAGGGGAATCTTTGCCTAAAATAACCAAAAAAATTACGTAGTCTACAAAATTTAGTAATTAACTAAATTGTAAAATGGATGCATACCCAATCGATGATCGGACGTGGAACACGAATCCATAAACGTTTGAGCCACAACGCTCAAACACGAATCCACAATGTTTGACTTGTGAATGTCAAACACAAAGTTTGGATTCTTGATGAGATTAACCCAAAAGCGCAGCGGCAGTGAGTTGCTCTTCCACGTGTGCACCACCTCTGGATCGGAGATGCCATGTTGAATAGCTTGGTCGTCCAAGAAGTCAAACATGTATTTGATAGCGAGCGGTAAAGCAGATCCACGATGTGCCGTACTGAATATCGTCTCGAACAAGTCGTCGACGAACTTTTGCATTGTACCTTTCGTTGCGAGCAAACGAGTGAGGTAAATCTCCGACACCATTTTATTGCCACGCTCGCCCTCGCGATGTGCGTCGGCATCGTGGTGTTTCACCAAGTGCCAACAACGCACATCCTGGTCATGGTCGGTATTGAGCGGACTTGTAGCGCGACTCATCGGCGGACTAGCCGAACTGAATTTGCTCAGATTGAGCGTTTCGTATTTATGTGACTTGTCATTCTTTTCAGAGAAAATGCTCAAGTTATAAATCGAGCTTTGCTTCGACACTAGATTCAAACTAGCGCCATCTTGCACGCGATAGTGCTGCAGAGTATTACGACGCTTCCAATTACCTTCTGTCTTAGTCGTTGTGTCCTCGTCGTACAAAATAAGTCTGCCTGACGTACCCGTTCTCCATTCTAAATAAAACAAAACATATTTTAGATTAAACACACATTTACTTCCTTTGTTTTGTTTGAATGTAACATACCCAAATCTAAATCCTCTTTGCGTGGTCTTTGCGAACTTGGGGTCGCCCTGTAGATACTATCTAAAGATTTTTCTTTTACTTGGCTAATCGTATCACAATCTAATACTTTTACAGGAACATTTTCGGTGTTGTGATCCAATCCACCAACAAAATTGGTTTGTTGCGATATAGAAACGTAAATTGTCTGTTGGGAAAACATTCAAATTAACCTCAAAAACAATCAATTGTAATTATAACTTACCATTGGTTTAAAATCTATGGATTGTCTTATCAACTTCTCTTCACTAAGAGAATACCTCGCCTCAGAAGTGATTGAATCGACAGGCCCTTTATCGACCTGCTGTTTCATCGCCCTGAACAGCATGAACAACGGTTCACCCGCGCACTCGCGCAGGAACTTATACAGCAGGAATGTGAACCACGCGCTGAGCATCTTCTCAGCAACACTCTCAGTCCGTCTCAGCAACAGCTTCGGATGACTTTTACCCTCCATGCACTTCTCGATCAAATCCGCTAACAACGTCTTCAAAATATCCGTGCAATACTCCATTTTGCTTTGCAGCGTGACCATAATTAAACTAGCGACATTGACGCGATCCCGCATCGAGAAATACCGATTGCTTTCAAGCGTACGAATGAATAAAAGCAAGAAGGTTTTATTCATTATCAGCTGACCAAACAATCTCAATCCCTTTTCTTTGCGCAATAACTCCGGACGATCCCATTGCAACACTGCATGATCATCAACATTCGGAAACAAAATCTTCATAGCATACGTGCGATAATCCAAAAATGGAATACCACCCGACGTCAGATCACCAGTCAAATCAGTCATTTCAGTTTGTAATTCAGCGAACGCTTCCTTACATTCTGCCGCGACACGTAATTCCAAAATATCCATCTGTTCCTGCATATTTTTGAGCACACGATTGTTTTCGGTGGATTTACGCCTGTACGCGATTAGGAATCCAATAAAAACGCATACGATTACGACTACGATAACGCAACCGAAGTAAATCATTGGTTTCGAGAAGGATGCGTTAATACCCTGTGGCGACGAGTACGATAAACTGCCGATGTTAAATTTTAAAGAACCACCGACGATTACGACAACTTCGGGAAGAATTTCGCTGCTTACTTCACCGCTTTCGCTATGGCCGGGCGGTTGCGTCTCTGGGGGACGGCAGGTCAACTGTTGTCTGGATAGTGAGGTAACGTTGCAGAAGTTGTTCCCAATCCGCACTTCAACATCCGATTCTTGGCACGCCCGGTCGATATTTAAGCCGTTTATGTTGAGATAATCCGACTTGTAGTATTTCACTTCTTTGTCGAACGGCTCAAACACGGGGTTGGGGTAGAGTAAAAATGGGTTGAAATCCCGATTCAGTGTGAGATTCTGCACTCCAGAGACATTATCCATTCGAAAACCGTACTCCAACATCAACGGTGAATCAGCATCTAACGCTGTCAATCCTTCGATCTCAATCACCGGACTTTCACACGTCATTGATATATTGCTAATTATTGTGCAACGCTATAAAAACAAACCAAAATATACATTAAAACCAATAATTTAACTCTACTTTTAAAATCGTATACGTTTGAAAAAAAAAACAAAAGAATACTTACGCTAACAAACATTTTCTCTTCATAATAAACATACATCTGTGGATTTTGAATGTAAGCCAGATTTTTACCAGTCACCGAAATATTAATCCCCCCAGCCGGGATACCCTTCGGTTGTTTAACTTGACTAGCAACGCCAGATTCGACTGTTTCAATCACGGGGTCTTCGACATATTGAAACAATTCCTCCTCACAAAATCGATCGCCCTTATCGAACTTCATACGCAATTTACCCACACTTGGTTTGTCACTAGCGCTTGTAATACACAACGCTTGGTTTTGGTCCGTGCTAAAAACATCAACAATAATAAACCATTGTTTACATAACCAATAAATTGCAACCACTGCAGTTGACTACTTACGAAACTATTCTACATGGAAGATCATTGATATACGCCTGAATATTGCTACCAGCATTCATATACATGCCTGTGATTTTCAACATAGTTCCGCCACTTTTAGGGCCGTATTTAGGCGAAATGCCCGTGATCGACGGATCGACAAAACGATAATGTGTTTTCGACTCGCCGCGATAGTCCTCGACGCGTACCACGACCGGTCCTTGTCGCGGTTGGCTAGTACCAGGTCCATCGACTTTACACACAATGCGCTTGGTTTTTACGTAGAGTTGTTCGTAGGGTTGGCAATTAATGCCAGCAATTGAAACGCCAGTGTAAATGTCTTGGAACTGTTTACCGAGATTAATACCATCGATGGTTATGTTGGTATCGCCTTCCCAAGGACCTAAATCGGGTGTGAAGGAAAGAATTTCAGGATTTGGGCATGTTTGTTGTCGGTTTAACCAAACAGCTGAACCACGCTCGCATTGGTCTTTCACTTCACAACGGTCTGAGCTTTGGCACCATCCGCATTCGTATTTTTCGGATAGGGCTAAACACATTCCGCAATTGTCTGCCATGTCACGACATCGATAAATCACAACTAAAACATTAAAAACAAACACAATTAATAATTTAATTAAATTTTAAGGTCCTGCCGGCCTATTAGGGTCCTTAATGATAACAAAAACTTACTGTGAATATTGTCGGGATTATCCAAAGGTTTCGATCCACCCCAAATAACCGCAAAAGTGGCAGTAATATTGGGCGCCCTTGAAGTGTACGAAAACTCCATTTGGTCACAATAAATCGTATCGCCTAATAAATGCGCATTGACACTTGTAACACGCCCTTCAATATTGAATTGACACACGAAACGGGTCTGCACGATAAATTGTCCAATGATGTGCACCTTAACACGGATAGCTTTCTTGATTCCAGACGCCACGAGAATCTCCGGCGAGTTGCCCACTGTTGCATTGATCGTAGGACAGAAGGCCGGGCCTGATCGATAGCTTGGTCCCACTCGCTAAATTCGGTAAGCAACACAAGTAAACAAACGCTGTCATTTCACATCAAACTAAATTTACGCCTATAACGTTTACAACGCTTATAATGCTTAACCACAAAAGTTGGAAACAAACAACTAACATAACCTAGCAGGGACAAACGGTAGCGTTAAACTTATAAGTTAAGTTAAACTTGTCCAAAGACTGAACTGAATATAGAAGTTAACGAGACTTTGTGTGTCTCGGGGGGTAAATAAGTGTCACCTTTAAGCTTTCGAAGACTTAGAAGTTGAGTTGAGTTGCGTTGGTAGTTGAAAGCTAAGGCCAAGACTAAGGATAGGGCTAGTATAGTAGTACTCACGTTAACTCCAGTCACAAGGATGTCGTTGCGGCAATTTTCGGCCGTGTCGTGCGTGCATCGGTGGCCATCAACGCACCAATCGCATGGGAACGACGAGGAGACGCACTGCGTGCACGAACTGTACGTGTTGCAATCGAAGAAGGTGAAATTGGTCGCGACGAAATCAGTTCCCGAATGCATTCGGACTGAAAGTTTCGCGGTGAAATGATCTGGAAACGAACGAGGATAGATTACAAATCTAGTGATTAAAACAAGTGATACAAATCACTAAAAACACCAAAAAGTTACTAGAATAAAACTAAAAACTTCAAAAAGTAACTAAAAAACAAAAACCCTAAAAAAATTACTAAAAAACAAGTATTGTTTTGTTTCGCAAGTAAAAAATGAAGAAAACTTACGTTGTCCTGGTGGAATTGAAGGTAACGAATCAGTCCTTGGTGTGGTACAATTCACACCATAATTCTTTTTTGTAGCATTCGTCAGCAGGACTTTGTCTAACGCTGTGAAAGCACATTGGAATTGTCCTGGCAGCGTTGGAAGGTTGTCAATTTGTAGATCCAGCTAAAAACCGAAGTACAAAAGTACGAAAGTGAGTAAATTTTTGTTCCTTAGAAGCCAAAGACACACACAAAACCAATTCAGAAAAAAAAAACGACTTTAAGGATAAATCCGCTTACCGTGCGAGCAGTGGTGCGTTGCAGTTGATTAGGTGTTACCGTGGTGATGCTCGTACAGCGCCCTCCCTTACTGATCCAGTAGAGCGGATCTTTAGCAGCGTCCATGCAGTCCGACCGAAGACTACACCTGAAAGACACATCCACACATTTAATACCTACACGTCCCCAACACGTCTAAAGCTCCAGATCTGGATCCAGCAATTAACGTAATTAAGGAGCGCACAAACTGTCGCCTCGTCTTGTATTATAGCTCCAGCCGGCTGTTTAGCTTAAATTTTATGCGCCGGAATGTTTCAGCCCGTTCAGCCGGCATGGCAACACGCATTAGTCGCGGAACTAATGTCGACTGTCGACGCTAAGTGGTTGAAATTACAATTCCCGTGCCGTACGCAGACACGGCGGAAAGGACGCGAAAGTGTACTACTACGTATTGCATAACTAAATGTTTAAAGGGCTAGTTTGTTAGCTCAAAATACAATGTGGAAAAGTTGCTTACTTGTTTTCCAGGGAGCACCAGCCGCAGTACGGGTCCTTGACGTTCAAACACTCCAGGCACGATCTGTACACGCTGCATTCCTGTACTTTGACCTTTGATACCTAGAGAAGACGAAAACGTCGGGATGTTAATTTTACATTTCTCAGATTTCATTTCGATGGAACAATGCAAGTACAAAGCAGAAAACATATGAAGGTTTGGAAAACAATGCGCAGTAACATTGGTAATTAAGTACTACGTGAGCCCAACCGCCAGACGCTAGATGGACAAACACAAAATGGTGGCCTTTGACAACCAAAAGCACGTATTTGTAATAGAGATAATGAGTAATAGGTAATAGACATAATAGGTATTAAGAATAGTGAATAGTTGAATAGTAATTACATAAAAAAAATTGTTGGGTTGTGTTTTGTTTTGATTTGGCTTGAACTTTGAGCTATTTGTTTGCGTAGTGTGTGCGTGAAAACAAAGAGATTTCGTTATCTTGCAATGACACTCGCTACGCTAGAGTTCGATAGTGCTTTGTTTTCATAAATAGTATGACAAAGCAGTCGGCGACGCCATCATCATCGTCGTGATGCATGTGGGAGAGATGATTTTGTGGAGTTGAATAATTTGCGGTATGTGCAGGCGAAACAAATGCGCAACGTGTAAAAACGAAATTATTCGTGTCACGTAGATTTTATGGGAGAGAATTTTTAACCTACAAACACTGGGACTTGTAGGTAAAATATGAAAGAATTGTTTGTATTAAAAATTTAAACAATTACACATTGACATTTTACTTCAACGTTATAATTTTAAAATTTTATTTTTGATAAATTTTTGATAAAACTAACAATTTTTGCGATTATTGCAAAACTGGTGCGTTCTAGCAAAAAGTTTTACTAAGATAAATTGTTTGTTAGACTATTAGCTACAACTTTTGTTTAAACAATTTTTTGATATTCCAATTAGAAGTAGTAGTTTTTTGAGGTTAAAAATTAGTTTTGGCATGTTTTTGTGAACAAACGACTTTTTAGTGAAGACATCTTTTGCGATTTTTACAAAACTGGTGCGGTCTAGCAAAAAATGTTACTAGGGTAAATTGTTCGTTAGACTATTAGCTACAACTTTTGTTTAAACAATTTTTTGATATTCCAATTAGAAGTAGTAGTTTTTTGAGGGTAAAATTTTTTTTTTTGCATTTTTGGAAATAAAAACGCATTAGTAATAATAACAATTTTACCGGTTATTGTAAAATTGATGAGTTTTAGCAACACGTGTTAATAGATAATATGTCAATTGACTAATTGCATTCAATTTTATAATATTTTTCAAAGCAGTCCTAGTTTTTACCCGTTAAACATTAATTTTCCGATAAAACTAAGCTGACTTTCCATTAAAAATATTTGTATTAAACCAGGTTCTCATTTTGCTATAATCCTTATACTCTAGTAAAAACGCAATTGCTTTGAGCATTGTTGTGCCGCCACCGTGGTGTTTTTCATTCCTGCCGGCACCAGCAGTTATCAATTCCATTCTATCGATAGATAGCAGCAAGCGCGGATCCGCGCGGCGGAAAGGAGTGGTGTAATTTCTATTTAAAAAAATACCTCACGTATACATATTTGATAAGTCGGCGGTGGCGCGCCGGGAAACCAGGGAGCACCGTGGAATGGAATGGCATGGGGAATGGGAATGATCAATGAAAAGTATGTACTCCCAATAACGGAACGCAGGCGCCCTAGGTTAGGTGTACGTGAGAGAGCCCCCCGAACGCAAGCAGGCAAGCAGCAGGCGGCAGTACGGGCGAACACCATTGATAGGTAGCGCGCACGACACGGCCAGCCGCGCCTTCGAGTGGCGGCGCAGCACATGCACAGGACCGGGCGGGCAGAGAAGGCAGCGCACGGCCTGGCCTGCCAGTAAAAGCAGGAAAAGTGTGCTCGGTCCGCTCGGCTGGGTTCTCTTCCCCAACCCCTAGCCACTTTCCACAGCCGGCGCGCGGACGACGACTACTCGCACTTGTATCTATCTACTCCTGCTATACTTGTATCCACTTCACGAATCGGACCCACATATCATGTTCGTCGTATCACACTCGTGCTCCGGCAGGACGCATCGACTTTATTTACATTTACATCATGCCGGCGTAACTCACGCTGAGCTCGATCTGCTGGCATTTTCGCAATCGCTGAACCTCAACCTAAACCCAATACCAATTGCGCTCCAAAGCAATCCAATCCAATTCGCGTTATTCGAAAATCGTTCACCGATTAGTCATCTTTATTACATTACCTTCGCTAAAGTGCTCACTTTGCAATTCGTACATCACATTCGTAAACAAAAAATATGATATCATACTTTGAATAGACCTACGCATTCTGATTTGTTTTATTTTTATTGAATTAAACCGGTATTTGTTCGAATTTCCTGCGAGCTGGCTGATGTGGTGGAATTGTTGTAATTCATATTCATGTGCAGATCAACAAAGCGTTTAAGTTGAAATGTGTTGTACTGAGCACTTGTACCACAACGGTGAAGGTCGTTCGTTTTCAATGTATGACTTTGCTTATTCGCCATTTTTCACATTCATTAGTCATCGCTTTTCCACTCCACTAGCCAGCCTCTGCCAGTCGACGCTGTCACAAGAACCATTTTGTTGTTTTGTTTCGCGTTTGTTTGGATTTTACATGAACACAAATTATTTAACTCAACAAAATCAAGAACGAAACGTACGTCATGATGAACATGGCGTGCACTGTGATCTCATACTATTTATTAAAACAAAACACTAATGCTAGTAGATTATTTCGTAAAGTTTTTTGCGTTTCAGGATTAATGATGCGGTTTACCAAAAAGTGTAAAGCGAATAAATATTCTTTCCTTTATTACGACTTTTTTGTTTACCAAGGAAACATTTGTTTGCATCTGGCAAAACACTCAGTAGAAATATTATAACAAAAAATTGTTTAAACAAAAGTTGTTGCTAATAAACTAAAGAAAATTTTATCTTGGTAATATAATAATCATTCTTACTAATCCATAAGTTTGATTAAAAGAGCAAAACTAATTTTTAACCTCAAAAAACAACTATTTCTAAGCAAAATATCAAAAAATTGTTTAAACAAAAGTTGTAGGGAATTTAATTATCTACATTTTATCTTAGTAACATTT
Organism: Atheta pasadenae; assembly: GCA_030264155.1. Lineage (NCBI taxonomy): Eukaryota > Metazoa > Arthropoda > Insecta > Coleoptera > Staphylinidae > Atheta > Atheta pasadenae. The sequence goes on along the minus strand of JARJDS010026213.1, from coordinate 3,558 downwards.
TTTTATAGAACGCACCAGTTTTGCTAGAATCGCAAAAATTGTGATTGTTACCAATTTGTAAGTTTGATAAAAATAACAAACCTAATTTTTAACCTCAAAAAACAACTATTTCTAAGCAAAATATCAAAAAATTGTTTAAACAAAAGTTGTAGGGAATTTAATAATCTATATTTTATCTTAGTAACATTTTTTGATAGAACGCACCAATTTTGCTAGAATCGCAAAAATTGTGATTGTTACCAAACAAAAAAAATGTTTAGACAAAAATAGTTGTGGCATAATAAATATTTTTCATTTTATGGAAAAATTGATATACTAAAAATCATTTGTCAGTAATTTTTCTAGAAAAGACACGAAATTTGTTAAACCCCCCCGAAAAATTCAACAAAAGCCGCAATTTACTTCCATTATTGAAAAAACATTTATTTCATTGATCGTTCCTCCATTTCTGTCCACCGACTTTTCCGGTTCTGCTCCCAACCCAACCAATTTATAAAATATGTATACGTGAGGTATTTTTTTAAACAACAATTACACCACACCTCACCATAACTCGTCTTCCCGCCGCGCAAAAAATCCATCGATAAAATAAAAATGATGACTTTCGGGCGCTACTACATCAGAACCTCCACTCCAGGAACTTAAAAAACAGAACGTTGCTGGCGGCTTGGGGGGCGCAGCAGCAAAAGCAAGCAACAGTGTGGCTCAATAGCAGCTAGCTTGCTTTACTTTAACTTCCACCTCAACTCGTGCCTGTCGGATTATAGCCCGGTGCTTTTTACTCAACGACCCTCATTCGATGATTAATTTTCTTATAAAACAGCCGAAGAAATGTGGATAACGTGGAATAACTGGCGAAGGCCGGAAAAGAAAGTGGCCGAAACGTTCCTTATTCTCCTCCTCCCATTACACATTACATTCGGCATGATGGAATGATATTTTTCCAGGTCGCAAACAAACGGAAATGGACGGAAACGGGAATCGCGGCATCACGAATATTTTTCCGCCCCGTTCCCGCATACTTTCGAAGCTTTAAGCCTCCTCTAAGTTCAGAACGCGCAAGGAAAAAGGAAATAAAGTAGAAAGAAGCGTAGAGGGTAAAGGCACTTACCATCTTCTCGGTCATCACATAAAGATGCATCATTTGCGAATCGAAATGCAGATCTTGATTTACGGGCGAACCCTCCTCGATGATGAGGTCCCCGTACTCGATGCCGTTCTCAATCGATTCGACTACCACCTGCGAAGGGAAAGAAACCAAACATTTCAGTATTATGCGCGCGCTGTGGCCACAAAGTCAGTCAAGTCAAGGGAGTTAGCAGGGAGTTATCTTATCGTTTTTTTTCTTCCTCCAAACCCGCCTCGAAACGTTTTTACGAGTATATGCTTCATCCACTCTTTGCAAACCTAACCTAAAACGTAAGAAAGCTAACATTCGACTCTGCTGAGGTATTCACTGCTCTTTAAATCCAAATTTAAATTGCTTTCTTACGTTCTTTTATTTCAGTCATGCTGCTTCCGTACTTCCCGGACTACTTCACTTTTTTCCGGACATTTTTATAAATTTACATAAAATAAAAATGGATTTTTTTCTGTTCGTCAGGCGTGAAAAGTGCAAAAACACATTCGGAGTTGTTGGCGTCAGTAGCATCGTTACATCTGTAACGATGTCGAGGATGTCGTCGACGCGCCGTAACGTCCCGAAGGATAAATTAGGTTCGACCTTTCGAGATATATTCGAATCCAGCTTGCACACACCACACCTTTGTGCTAGCAGAGTGTTAAACTAACACATAGAAAGGACGAACATTCAAAAAACATGGAAAAGGACATGCAAAGATTTAGGGTTGAAAGAAAAAAAAAGTTTGGGAATTTACCTTTTTCAAGTGGCCCTTGGCCGTACCGATGAAAACGACTGTGAAGTCACCGGTGGATGTGGCGGCCACAGCGGTCAACCGAGACGTGAACAGCAGGACTGGCACCGCCGCCATTGGCATATCACCGCCCAAAGGGGTGTTGACATCTAGACCACAAAAATCCTCAGCGATTGTGTTTAATTTCTGTAAACAAACAAACATAACAATTATAGTATTTATAAAACAAATGCTAAAAGATAAACAAGAAAAACAAATGGTAAACAAACAAAAACAAAATGGTTAAGATTTAGGTCGAAAACCCGAAAGATGAGTTAATAACTTTCACACATTGTGACCGCATTGTAATGCAAATGTGTAACCGGATTAAAATCGTAAGTTGTTTCGCGTTGTCTTCTTGTCTTAGCGAGTCAGTAGGAGCTACCGTTTTCAATGCAAATGGCGATTAATCACACGCGCAGATCGCGCCTGAAGAATGAAATGCGCGCACGTGCCGCGTGTGAAAAGTTCTCGTCATGCATGGCATTGTTATGCTAAAATGTGACTCGCACGTTTTGAAGACAAGATTACTTAAAGTTAAGCTAAACGAATACTTAAGTAAATAGTGCGCACATAATGCGTGGCTCTCTTTACACCGCATGTTTAACAAACAAAAGTCGTGTTTGGTTCATCCTCATCCGCGCGCCAAGCACTTCTTGAGGCAGTTAACTTTGGTATGTTGTGAGGCAAGAAAGAAAGCAAACGCGTTTTCACACACTCACATAAGAACGGTGCAGGATTGTGGACCTGTACCCATCACTAGCAGAGAGTCGGGAGGTTTTTTTTCAGCTTTGGCGGTTTCATTCAGCGCGCTTTTCATTGACGACTAAATAAATCACTCCGGCGTGATGAACCGCGTTGATGAACAACACACACCGGCGGTTGCCGGTCTCTTCTCCAATTTGAATGTGAATGAATCGAGTTTTACAGGCGGATTAACTATGCGGTATGCAAACCAAATAAAAAGCGATGACGCATGAATATTAATGCGGCTCGCGTGTAAATTGTAAAGCTTACAAGTTAATGTGGCGGCGAGTTGTTGGTCGTCGTTGTTGTTTATTATGAAGACGAATTAATGATTGTTTTGTGCGGTGCGCGGACTAAATGTATTACTGGTTTACAATGTAAACATTACCTTACAAGGTTTGACATGACCTTTGTTTTGATTACGATTGGATGTGTGGTTAATATTTTTGTGCGGCTTGTTAATATTATCTTACCATCACACTATCTAAAAATGTTCATGGGAATTGGATAAATTGTTTATTAGGTTATTTTTGGTTGGGTGCTACAATATTTTTTCAACATTTTTGATAGAACCAATATTGCTAGAATCGCAAAAATTGTGATTGTTACCAATTTGTAAGTTTGATAAAAATAACAAAACTAATTTTTAACTTAAAAAAACAACTATTTCTAATCAAAATATCAAAAAATTGTTTAAACAAAAGTTGTAGGGAATTTAATAATCTATATATTATTTTAGTAACATTTTTTGATAGAACGCACCGGTTTTGCTAGAATCGCAAAAATTGTGACTGTTACCAATGTGTAAGTTTGATAAAAATAACAAAACTAATTTTTAACCTCAAAAAACAACTATTTCTAATCAAAATATCAAAAAATTGTTTAAACAAAAGTTGTA
>JARJDS010026148.1:0-53704 GCA_030264155.1 Atheta pasadenae | reverse complement strand
GCAACACCAAATACACGAAATGTATTTTACCTTTTAAGTTAGATATTTTATCTTTGACGGGAACACATGCTGACTAGTGTTACTGTGAGTTATGCAAACAATTTATTTTATATCTTTATTATAAAAATCTTCAGTCCGTGTGTTTGTTCTTAAACTCCTGCTAAACGATTGGACCGATTTTGATGAAATTCAGGGTGTGTGTTTATAAGGACTCTAGAGTGGTTATGATTCACAATTTGGTCAAGAAAAATGCGTGAATAATTAGAAAAATGAAAGATAATTAAAAAATGTGTGCAGGCAAACGTATGGAACACTATATACACTAAATGTATTTTACCTTATAAGTTAGATATTTCATCTTTGACAGGAACACTTGCTGACTAGTGATTTATGTAAACATTTTATTCAATATCATTTCTAAAATTTTATTCACTTTATTCTTGATTTTTTCTATTTAAAATTGAATTTTTGATTTTCATATCAAAAACTATTAAGAATGTCGCATTTTGTATTTTTGTGTAGATATTGAAATATATAAATTGGATGTAAGGTGTTTGAAGAGGAAGAAAATGAAAATAAAACGAACAAACAGGAGCACAGTGAGGTGAAATAAGGATAGAGAACTTCATCTTTTGGAATTCATTTTTCACTTGGTAACCATTGTGATGTTTTGTCAGAGAATAAAAGTTGCGGAAATATTGCTTCCATTCAAATTGCCACCACCCTTGGTTAGTAATTTATGAACACATACAATGTGTCATTTTCTTTATCTTTTTGTTATTTTTCTTTACTTGTTCATTTATTGATTTTAGCCTTTCTTTAATACAATAAAATCTTCTTATCTCCTCGTCTACTTAAAACTTCCACTTCCAGAATAGTAAACTTTATATATCTACTTGAAAGTCAATTGATATACATAACTTCCATAATATTTTATTATTGTTTTTCGTAACTGATATGTAGGAATATTCCTAGGAACATAACAACGTTATGTATTCTTTTTCTTCGTGTTAGAAATCTTTACTAGGCAACATCTAGCTGTAAGTACGTTTGAGGAAGTACAGTTTCAGCTCTGAGAACTGAGAGTATCTATTTTAAATAAGTAGGTGGTAAGTAGAAGTCGATACGAACGCGCTGTGAATCTCAAAGCGCAACGCGCATTGTTAGTCATTGTTATATAAAGCTTTTTACTTCCACTCTCGAAGGATTGCGCTTACTGTTGGAAAGAAGTCTGCGTTCTGGGTACGAGCGTCATAGATAGATTCGCATTCCAATTTATTTCTGCTGCATTTTTTTTTATTTTGGGTACAACGACGAAGAGGGTGGTTTTAGTTTATTTCTCGCCGTAGCTTTCTATTTGCTGGTTGATAAGGCGGGCAGTTAATAAAGAAAGATATTAAAATGTCCGCAATGTAATTGAAATGTATCTTTATTTAATTTATGGGCAGGAATTAAACTGGAAAATGGAGTTTATGAAGAAAAGTAGGATAAGTAATTAAAAATGAGTTGAAAAAAGTTCTTTTGAATTAAGATATATTTTAATAATGACATAATTAATCAGATAGAATGGAGTGAATATATTTATATTATTTTGATAAGATTCAAAGATTAACAAAAATGTTTTTGTCGCGAGTCACGGCAATCTAGGAGGCTTTGATGTTAATTGTTGAGTAGGCCGTGAGCCACGGCAATCTAGGAGGCTTTGTTTTTGTTTTGTTTTGTCAGTTGTTTACCTTGTAGATCGTTTTTGTTAATAAAGTTAGTCACATTTGAGAATTCGTAGAGTGAACACGTTATCTGATCATTATCTAAAAGATTTGTAGTTTGGTTCACGATATTTTATAGTGCACAAACTTCCAAGAAGCTATTTTTTATAATATTTTTTTAAAAACTGTAAGTAATTAATTTTCTGTGACAATTCTCCGATTACTTTAAAAAATGTACAGTAGTTCTTTAACTATATTGCATTTAGTAGTTTTTTGTTTGTTTTAGGACTTTTGCATGCCTAGATCTCTTTCAAATAAACTCACTAAAAAGAATATCTATTCCGTTTGACATATTCCCAAAGTACATTGTTAATTTTAAATCATTGTTCTGTTTCAAGACTAATTCTAAGAGTAAAGTCCTGTTTGATATTAAATTCTTGACATTTATGAAAATAGAAACATAGATAATTGGCATAATACTAGGATTGTTAGAAATTTTCTTTGAACAGTATCTTCAAATTTATCATTTTTAGAACAAACTACCAACTATCTCCTACTGGAAACATTGTAATTACATTTTTCCTATAATTCAGACGACATAATATTTTAATGGTACTAAAATATTGTTAAAACAAATAAAAATAACCCTTTTGACCTTTTTGACCTTTTTGACCCCTGAGTTAAAGTTTATAGAAACTGAGAAATTAATTCCAAAAATGCCTACTATAAGTTATAAGTTATGTTATAAGTTATACAAGTAATATAAAGTTATAAAGTCTTAAATTAACGCAAATTATTAATTCTTGTTATGACTATTCTATTCTTTTAAATTTTTAAAATATAAACTGTCATATTTTATTTCTAACGTTAAATGCAAAAAAATTTAATTAAATCAACAAAAATAAAATTTGTTACATTTTTTTAAAATTTATCATTTACGTGCAGATAAACTCCACCATAAACTTTTTATGTAGACAATTCCAGCATCACTATTGATTTAAACTTTAAATGCTAAATACATTCACACCTTAAAACTGCTTAAAACGCACTGCGCTAATGAAAGAATAGCGCAACCTGATATAACGACCAAAAGTTCCCAACGCCCTGCAGCGCCCCGTCGAGTTTCGCAACCCTACGCTTGCTTGTAGCCACGCTTTGGAGCAAGCATTTAACTGCGAATGCTAAACTATTAGAAAAGTTTAATAGTTTTTCATGTACTTTACAAATTTATGAGTTACACAAAACTCTTGCCTCTCTCTACGTCGTACGATAATATAAAACTCTCTAGCGTCTTACAAAAAATAAAGGATAGCAAGGATAATTTATAAGTTCCACAAGGAAGCGCTGTGCGGCTTGCATTTTAATCGTTATTTATGTCACATGTTGCTATTATGACCATGCCTCAAGTTGTAAAAAAAACGAATGCGAATAGAAAATTTACGAGACGAATGTTTGCGTCGAGAAGAAGTTCAACCTCCAAGAATCTGTAGTTTCTTTGCAATCCAAAGATATAAACTTTCCCACTTTTTAAAATTCACTGCGCATACGTGATGTCACTATAACGTTTTTACTGAAGATCACGTTGCGAAGCAATTAATTTTAATAGATAAACACAAGAGTAAAACAAAACGCAATAAAACCGACGTTTAATTTTCCCATTTTCTTTGAAATAAACATTTTGATCTTAAAAGGTTTTGGTCATTGAGGTTTGTAAATATTTTTAATTACCATATCATTCTATTTTCAGGTTGGCTGGATGAAAGCTGATGATCAAACCATCCTCAGTCTTCACACACGTGTTATCACCCACAATCCAAGGATAAGCGTCACTCATGATGACCAATTACGGACATGGCAATTACACATTCGACAACTAAAAGAATCCGACGGTGGATGCTACATGTGTCAAATCAACACAGGCGCAATGAAGAAAACGATTGGTTGCATTGACGTACAAGGTGAATCTTAGTTTTTAATTTTATCCATAACTCTTAACTTAACGTTACTTCACCCCAAGGACCATTCACTCTAACTTGCAATTTACCTTCACTTTATTTAACAAGCTTTAAGTGTACCAAGTTAAAAAAAAGTGTTACAGTAAAAGCAAGCAAAAAGAAAACTCGACAGTCGACTCTGAAGAGTGTTTGGCCTCTGATCTCTTAATGCGGTTGTTAATTACTTTGTTGAAGGACGAAAGGACGTGCCACGCTCGGTCGGTCTTGAATAAAAGGATAAAGAACGAGGATCTCAATTAGAGAGCGCCAGCTAGGCTCAGGGCTGTAAATGGAGTTAAACGTGTGAACGCGGTTTAGACAATGAGAATAAGGATAAGATTTCACATTCATAGCGTTTTCATTGAATTCGTTTTTGTCTCTGACAGGGCGGAATAGTAAAAAACGAAAACTTTACGTTCAATTTGCTTGAGACGAAAATCAATTCATAGCGTGTAATAAAAAATAAATTTTCTTTGAATGAACATCATAAAGTCGAGTTGAGATATGCTTTTATGAGAAGTAATATAATTTTTTATGTTTTTAGTCCTTTTTAGTACTTCTTTAGTCCTTATTCGTACAGAATTTAACTTTATTTTGAATTCTTTTTTTATTTTTATTCTTTAAAGTTATTCAATAATGTTAATGTCAATAAAAATTTAGATTAGACTGACATATTATTTATTAATTTTTATAAATGTTAACAAATTACTATATACTACAGTTTACACTTGTCTAATGTATATATAGTTGCCTATATTAATAGTTAAAGTTTTTATGTTGCGAATTTTTTCAAAACTTTTTAACTTTAAATGAGAAAATAAAATACTTTTAATGCATTTTAAGGGTTGAATTTAGTTATGAGTCATAGAATAGTTTCATAACTATTAAATAAAAATTAATAACTAATAATTTGATTATAAAGAAAAAAGATATTAACAATTTAACAAGTTGTATTTGAATAAATTTAAAAAAATTTAATTTTAAAGGTAAATATAAAATACTTTAATGGTGTTTAAGGGGTGAAAAATAGTTATGCGCCATTACATAACTTTAAAGCTATAAAATAAACATTAAATTGAAAAATAGAGTTGGAAATTTGTATAATTTATCGTCTTTTTTATCGAAAACTTAATAAATATTCTATTTTTGAACACAATAATAAAATTCTTTTTGGGTGTTTTTCGGATTATAAATTTACCATAATTATAAAGTAACTTTTTAACTATAAAACTAAATTATATTATGAATTTGGGATAATTAAGGAAAAAATTATTTGCAATTTTTCAAGTTGTGTTAAAAAAGTTGGAAAAGTTGCCTATATTTAAACCTAAAAATACAGCAATTAAATGGTGTTTTAAGGGTTGAATTTGGTACTATACCATAAAACAACAATTCAACTATATAGGAAAAATTATAACCAAAATATTTTGTAACATGAAAACGAGTTATTTACAATTTTCCAGGTCGAAGTTTAAAAAACTAAAAAATGTCTTGATTTAAAATGCAAAAATACACTACTCTAAGGGTGTTTTTGGGGTTAACTTTAACTATATGTCATAGATCAACAATTAAGATATTAAAATAAAATTAAAACTGAATAATGTATTAATATGGAAGCGCGATTTTTACAATATTTACAAGTTAGGTTTTTGAAATCCAAGAAATATTCTTATTTTATTGAATAAAATGCTGTGGGGTTGTTTTCTGGAAATAATTTAGTTATACATTATAACATAGCTTTTAACCTATAAAATAAAGTTCGAACATAAAATTGAATAATAAGAAAAAACATATTTACAATTTCCCAAGTCTTGTTTTCTAACAATCAAGAGATTTTTATTTTTAAGGAACAAATCAAATACTTTGGGGATGTTTTGATACTTGAGTTTGTCATATGTTAAATAAACAACCTTGTAGAAGAAATATTAGTTCAGAATAAGTGAGTAATATAGAAATAAAATGATATTTTTAGTTCAGGTTTCATGTTCATTCATCATTTGATTAAGAAATCAAAAATTCACCCAACTTTGAAGGTAAAAATAAAATATTTTAAGGGTGGTTTAGGGGTTAAATATAATTATGTGCTATAGAACACCTTTTAACTATATAAAAAAAATTAGAAAATAAAAATTTGATAATATGGAAAAAAGATATTCACAATTTTCCAAGACGTGTTTTTAAAAAAATGAAAATTTTTAAAATTAAAATAAAATAATATGGAAATGTTTAATAATTATTGTGTGAACTTACAATAATCCTTGACATTTTGTTTTTAATGGTATATTTATCAGTCATACCAAGGAGTGGCTTAAAAATCAAGTTTTGAGCTTTATTTTATTTTTATTGAGTTTATTATCAGACGTATTATTGACTTTTTTTATTACGCTGCTTCGCATTTTATGCTCTCGTATCTCTTGACTTTCTTCGCTTGCGCAGCGTGGCAAGACTAAGTCGAATCGATTTGCGGCATATTTCGTAGACAGACGGCTTGAATGATGAAAAATTGAGAACGCAAGATGGAATATTGAGACAAAAAAGAACGGCGATGGTTGTGAATCCATGAAAGCAGCACAGAAACGGAAGAAAGGATATGGCAGATTGCACGTTGGCTTAGAATTAGATTTATGGGATTATAAAACAAATCCCGGGTCATGATTAAGGAGATATTTTATACATATATCCAGGATACTAAAATGAAAATAACATAAGAATAAACTACGCTAACTTTTAGTTTTCCAGGATTTTATATCTTAACAATCTTCAGCAGGAATAAGGATTTAAAATTACACTAATCTTAAAAAAGATCTAGTTGATCAAGATGTTTTGATTATTTAACTTTATGTTGTAATTAATTTACGTAAAGTTAATTCTAACGTGATCCAACCACTACAATACAGTGATATTGCGTTTTAGTCGGTCACTTACGAATCCTTAACAAATCTTGTCATCATGTTAGTTACCGCTCTTACTTAGTGAGCTTAAACACGCTCAAACTATAAAGTTGATAACGCACATTGTCCTCTCTGGAGGTATAAGCAAAGCAAAAGGAGGACATAAGGACCTTAAAACAGAAACTAAGCGCCTCGGGCAATTCAGGGCGCTAAGTGTAAGCTCACACCATTCCGGCTCCTCCACCATCCTACCATCTAAGTTTTACACCCGCGCACGTCGCTTGTCTGTCATCTGCTTTACTGCGTCGTTCTGCGCCGTCGGCTAAAAGGCGCGCATAAAAGTTTTACTTCCACCCACCAACGTCCTGCGCCGTGGACGACGGCGGCACGTGAATTATTTCCAACGAGCCGGATTACACAACAATTTTTCCGCTCCTTATTATATGGCGGAGACGCTCACCAAGACTAAGATCCAAACGACAGCGAAGGGGTGTTATACCTTGGCTTCAGCAGGATGTGCCTCGTATATTTTTGGGTTGTTTTAGCCTTGTTTCAGTCGTTCTGTTCACGTATAAGAAGCCCGGTAAAACCCTGAGTCCTCTTTATGAGATTGGGAATGTTTTCACTTTTTGTTTTGCCTCTCTTTGCGATGATGGTGGCGGCATAAGAATAAGAAGGGAATAAAAATGCTTGGAATAAAATTATTAAATTGCTGCGTCACCTATTCCACGCTTTTGTGTTTGTACGGCGTTTCTGCAGATGATTGACCCATTTCTGTTGCTTTTCTTGCACAACATTGTTATTTTTACACTTTTTGAGTTCTGACGGATAACTTATCTTGAAGAAATAAAAATTCCTGCTGGAAATGTTAAATATATATAAAATTATATCTCAGCAAAGTTCTTTTTTTTAAGATAAAAAATCGCTACGTCTGGTACAGCTATTTAAATAGAAGAATATTTGTTGAAAGTGCCTAGGCAGATAGATGCGCGTGTTGATTTCCAAGTAGGATTTTCCTTTACCACCCCCCTGTACAGCTAGTTTTGGGGGTGACGTGCATGTTACGTGCGCGCACATACATATTTTGCGGTCGGACGTGCCGCACATTTGGTATTCGAAACGAAAAAGCCCTTTCATTACACTTTCAGATATTTGGTCCAACTTGCACCCCTACAGCATGTAACTCGCCTACTACCCCTTACGCGCACCTGATTTGGTATTTTCCACTCGCTCGCATAACGCCCGCATAACTGAATATCAAACTGGCGCGTAAAAAGAGAAATAGTGTCGACAGCCGACACTGTCACATAAAGCGACAGCTTCACCTTCGCCTTCATTTGTGACTGACTGCCATTCTTAACGCTCACTGCCCCCATTCCACACCGGAGTGCCACAGAAGGTGCACTTGTCAAAGAGCGGACACTTCAATTGAAATTTTATTTTCTATCCGGCTACGAAAATTTATGCCACACCGCAAGTGCGACAATGTTCTGCGACAATCCATTTAAGCCATTGCGGGAATTTTTACACCAGAATTTAACAAATTCTCAAATGTGTTCAATCGAGGGTGAGTGTTTACAGCATTGCCTATAACACTCAACTACCACGATTCAAGCTGATATTTTTTTTGTAATTTTTTACTTTGTTACAACTAGAAATAAAAATTGTATAAAATATTAGTATAATTAAAATTTAATTTTTTAATTTCTGCATAATAATGAAATAATAAAAATATAGAAATAAAAGAACATAACTGCAGTTAGTCAGACGTTTTACAAAAAAAAATAAACGTTAGTAAACTCAGACAATTATAGTAAGTGGTGATAGTATGATTTTAGATTGGAGTGGAAAAATCACAATGCTCACATTTGACAGTAGACTTGCACCCTGTGCTTGTACCAAAATATTTGATTGAATTTTTTTGTTTTCTTGACTTATTCACAGGTTTTTGAAGATTAAAATGAACAAATATGGAAGACCATTTTACCTAATAAATTTTTTTCTTGTGTTACTTCTACTTTCCATTAAGGGGTTATATACAGTTAGAAGGCCGAAATAAAAGTGAATGTTCTAGAATTTTTTCTGAGAAAACTTTTAAATTTATTGATCCAAAAATTTCTACCCATATTAGGGTATCTTTTTACTATATTTTAAAATTTAGTACTAGTAAAAATATTAATTTGGAAAAGAGTTACAGCTGATCTCCTGGAGCTCTACTCAAAAAAGACGTTTTGCAATGTGATCACTATATCTCTAAATTGGTTCATCTGATATTCAAAACCTAAACAGATTTCGTTAAAGTGATGTTTAATTTAGTAATTAATCAAAGGAATAAGCAAAATAAAATTTTTTAACAAAATGGCGGTTTCTCAAAGAAAAAAATCGATTTTTCAGAGAAATTTCGTCCTTAAATTGTTTATAAAAACAAAAATATTTATCATAGAGAAAAAATCTTCGATTAAATATTAAAAAAGATATTCAAGAAGCTCGTGTTAAAATTTGAGACTAATCGGTATAGCCGTTTTCGAGTAATGTTGGTCACCGACTTTGACTCAGAATGGTGGATCTGAGAAAAACGGGTCAAATGGGTCAAATTTGCTTGTATCTTCGAAAATATTCACCGGAACGATATGAAATTTTTTATGTGTATTTTGAAATAAATGTATTTTAAAGAAAAAAATGATTTTTTGAAAATTTGAACTGTATATAACCCTTTAAACACCAACAAATTTAGCTAACAATTTGTATTTACCCTAAGTAGAAAACCATCTCTGAGGAAAAGCATGTTATTACAATTATTAGACTTGTAGAGTTCTTGTAATAAATTAAAAGAATAATTTCCTAATAATTACTTTCTATGTAAATACGTTTATCTTTAGTTAGTAAATCGTTTTCTTGTTTTTTTGTACTGTTTGAGTCACGTACGAAAAATATTCGCACGTGCCATTTAACCAGTCGGACAGATATTGCACCCCTCAGAGGTGAGATGCGAGATACGGAGGCACTTTATTACCACAATAGTACACTTCATTGCGCAACGCACTACCCCGTGCGGTTACGAAGCTTATCAGCATCAGCAAAATGGCATTGAGGCCTGATCGACTCGCCACTAGCCATTGCCGGACCAAATTTATGTAGTCACAGTTAAAGTTCGGTAAGTGAAAAATCTAATAAAGAACATGAATTTTGTCAACGAAGAAATAAAAACGACAAGGTTATATAGAATAGATAAAATACCGTATTGAATTTTGTAACATTTTTTTCTTCTATTATATAGCTAAGAGTTTAAAGTTTATAAAGTTAGTAAGTAAAAAATATTATTGGAAGATTGTCAAAAACAGCGGATATGGCGAAAATTGGCAAGAAATGAAATCGACACCTTATTGTCCTCGTTGCTGGAACTGTTCAGCAAAATTTTACGATTCGTGGTGCGTCGCAAATACTGCAAACACAAACACACGCTAAAAAAATAACCGAAAAACTGAAAGAAAATCGAAACGTTTGCACTCACACACTCCGTGCGTGACGTGACCGGAGAAGTTAAGTGAAAACTAATGAAGGCCGGATTTCGAAGGCAGCCCCAAACGTCCTTCCGCTCGCCTTCCTTATTACATCAACGTCCATCTTTCCTGCGGCCGCTTATCGGGCCGGAGACAAACGGGTGGCAACTACCAACTACCTCCTTGTGCTCCTTCGCATCGTAAAACATAACAACTTTTGGTATTATAGAGGGCCGGATACTTTATGTCCTTTTTGGTTGATATCGTTGCAGTGCCGCCGGATATCGACGACGAGGCAACCAGCGCCGACATGACGATACCGGAAGGCGACAACGTCACGCTGATCTGTCGCGCTACCGGCCATCCGCCGCCGAGGATTCTATGGCGGCGCGAGGACTCCGGACGCATCACGACCAGCAATGGAGGTGGGAACGGCGATGTCGGTAAGTCTATTACTACATAAACTGCTCGATTTCCAGCAGCTACTGACTCAAGCCAACCGGAGCTGATAAAATCAAAGCACATGCACGCAAAAAGCAATTAATCTAGAAAGCTTTATCTTTCTCTGCTATTCTTTGGCTTAATAAAGAAGAAAAAATCAATTTTTAACGCAAACAAAATATTACGCGCATGTGTAACGGACAGTCTTGATTGATATTTAATCGTGTTTTTTATGGGCAATTTATTTTCTGCTTTCTTTATTGTTTTTTTTTGTTTTTCTCGTGTTACTATAAAGTGAAACGTATTTTTTAAAATTTCCTAACAAATATTCCTGTATATGTAAAACAGTATTTTTATTCCACAAAATTAACATAATGCAACTCGTTCGTTGCGCGTTGCATCTCATCTCGGAACTCATGCAACTTCCTAACTGGAGCATCGCTCATTACACGCGAACGTTTTAATTCGGCGTGCTAAAATAAAAAAATGCAAACGAACAGCACTCCGTTACGGCTCGACTCGTATTGCAAGAGAAGAATTCATACCAATGTCCGGAGTTGTCATTTGTAGATTACCGCTTGTCGCTCGTAACACTTGTAACCCGTACATTTGTATGTCGCGCTCGTTTTCCCATTTCCCGCCGGCACGAAGCACGAATATGCAAATGCAAATCGTTATTTCATTGTTGTAACCGTGCATGCCATGTTTTTTTCTCCTGTTCTTCAGCAGCAGCGGACACGTTCAGCGGCTCAACGCTCAAGCTCGTCCGCGCCGATCGCCGTCAGATGGGCGCGTATTTGTGCATCGCTAGCAACGACGTCCCGCCGGCGGTTAGCAAACGCATCACGCTCAACATCAACTGTAAGTTTTTCTCAACCTTCATCGACACCCCCCAATCCACTAGCCAGGAGAAAGAAGGATTTAATTAAAACTTGATTGAATAAATAACATTGGAAAATGGATTATCTTTACATTTTTTAATTACAATTGTCGTGGACCAGCCTCTAATATACAGATATGGTGTTCACTCTACGAATTCTTAAATGTGACTAACTTTTTTAACAAAACAAAAACGATCACAAGGTAAACAATTGACAAACAACAAAACAAAAACAAAGCCTTCTAGATTGCCGTAGCTCACGGCCTACTCAACAACTAACACCAAAGCCTTCTAGATGTCTCGCGACATCAATTAGGAGATTTGTGGAATGGCTTAATTTTACAAAATTAATTTTAGAAGTAAGAAAATTGAAACAAAAAAAATTTGACCCATTTTGAAAACAGTGGTTTTCAACCCCTTAGGAGGGGTTCACAAATTTGACGTTAGACGTACCATTTTCTAAATCTGATGTCTCTTGTTAAATGTCATGGTTGACTACAAAAAAAAATATATAGCACTCAAATAAATTTTTATTAAAATAATAAGTTTTTGTTAAAAACACATACAGTTTTTTATGAATTAAATAAAGGCAAAATGATGTAAAAAGATGGAAAATGTCTAGACGCTGACGCTGATAAATGTGTGCCAGGCCCACAAACTCTTGGTTGATTTTGATTGATTTTTCACACGCGACAACATTCACTTTTCGCATTTTTTCCTCGACTTTCCCTGCATTTTTGCATCATTTTTTTGTTTAGCTTTAAACCAGAATAATATATCAAAAACGTATGCTTCGCCAACCAATTTTTTTGTGTTAAACCCAGTCCAGGGTGTTAATCAAGGAGATTCTGCTGGCCGTCATATTCCTAGTTTCCATAATCTGTACATTTCCAACCCTGTACATGAAAGAACGTTGTTTGGATTTGTGTTTATATTTGGCTTGCAGTTCCGCCGAGTATACAAGTGATGAAGCCTCTCGTGGGCGCTGCCGTCGGCACCAACGCCAAGTTGAAGTGTGACGTTGAGGCTTTTCCCACTGCGATCAATTACTGGATCAAGGATAACGACGCCAATGTTTTGAACAGGTGGGTTAAATTGAGATGGACGTGTTTGTAGTACGTACCTACTTGATATTTTTGTGTTGTTTGTGTTGATAGTCAAAAACATACTGTACAAGAAAAGCGCATTGCTGGCACCAACAAAGTAACCATGACATTGATCATCCAGAATGTGGAGGATACCGATTACGGTACTTACAAATGTTACACTTCCAACCAGATGGGAAAAGCGGATGGCGCCGTCAGATTGTTTGGTAAATTTTTGCCCCATTAAATAAAATTTAGTCCCGTTAGTAGCAACCATTTTCATAACCACCCTTTTCCCACACGCAGTTACAGAACGCACAACCCTACACATTTATATTCCTGGTGTTATGTGTGTTTCAAAGTGCAATTATTTCACGGCTCGTTTATTGTATTGTTTTGATGTGGGGCGGTTTGTTGTAGAGGTGAAAATACCAACGACAACCACGACAACCACAACCACCACGACTACGACAACGCCGCGGCCTACCACCACCACTACAGGTAAGTGTGCGAATGCAAGAGGAGTTTAATGTTTTGATTAATTTGTGCTGCGCAATTGTGAGGGTTGCGATGCTGTGGTCAACCTAAAAGCCATTAACGCAAAAACTATTTTTGTCTGCACTTTGCCCAACACCAAAATAAATTGTAAATTTTTCCTGCGATCCTGCTTAAAACGTAATATTTCAGAGTTAAAGACATTCGAACGTTGGTTCGCATCGCTGCGTCTCTGACTCGTGTCGGTGGCGGCGTCGAATCTACGCAAAGTTTTATTTATGTGGCACGTTGCACACTACCACTAGCAAAACACCTTCGGGCGTATAGTAAATGATCGATCACCGCCGCCTCCGCCACGAGGACCGTGCGAAAATGACGATATGCGCAGATATTTTTCGCACCCCGCCGAAAAACTAACATCTATCCAAAAACGGAATGAAAGCGGATGTGTACTAGTACCAAGCAGGAATATAGAAAAGAAGTGTGAGTGGAGAAGTAAAGAGGGTGTGCGGCGTAAAAGTTGAAAGCCCCATCTGGGTCCGGCAGACAAATGGCGTTTGATTTGTGGACTTTTCTCCGTTTTCTGTCGATTTTTGGAAGTCTTCACTGCTTCGCGTGGAAAATTCGTCTCGGATCATCCCCGATCGCGTTTGCGTTAAGGTTAAGCAAACTGCGATCCACGATCTCGGGGAATCTGCTTGCTTTTTGTGGATATCCACGCCTTGCAGTTTAAAATCGCACGCGGCGAAAACTCTCTGCCCGCCGCTCTGTTCTCATTCCAGCGGCAGCCGCGGGACGGTAAACGGCGTGAATAATATCTCGATGTCTATAAAAATTCGCTCACGGCCGGATGTGCTCGAGAAGTTTTTCGTGAAGTCCTAAATAAATCTTTCCTCGCGCTTTTTCAATACTTTCAATACTTTCGTCGTTCCAATTTCCCAGCAGCGTTTGCGTCCAGTTCCATTTCGGATGTGCGCGGAAAACATTACGCCGTTTGAGAAATGGGAAAATGAGCAAAGTCTGAACGAGTTTAGACACAAAGTTCAATAACGTTAGAGTAGCTGAAACTTTTTTCCACAGAATTTTGACCCATTTGAAGCAATTTAAACTCCAATAAAAACTTGATAATTAAAAACGCGTTCTTGTTTGATAAACTTAAAACACCAAAAATTCAATTTACAAGAAACAGAACTCAACTTTGCTTTATCAACTTAATAATTTCACACTTTTTATGATTATTAACTAAAATTGTAATTTTTCACAGAGCTATCAACCAAAATCAACTTGTTTGGACACAGTAGCGATCGGGGTAAGTAATCACGCAAACTTTATAGTTTCCTAACTTTTATGAAAAAAGCATCTGTTGTCCTTCATCAATTTGTTAACTCCGGGAACTGCTGTAGTGCAATATTTCATTTTTAC
Organism: Atheta pasadenae; assembly: GCA_030264155.1. Classification (NCBI taxonomy): domain Eukaryota; kingdom Metazoa; phylum Arthropoda; class Insecta; order Coleoptera; family Staphylinidae; genus Atheta; species Atheta pasadenae. The sequence continues at coordinate 39,290 of JARJDS010026148.1, read as the reverse complement.
TCACACCAAGTTGAGGACGGAAAAAGTCTGGCATCAATTTTACTTCTACTGTTTTGTTTTGTTTAGATGCGATAAAAGTGCATCACAATCGACAACAGGCGATCGAAGAGGACCCCGTCGAGAATTGGTTGTTTCCCAGCGTGGCACCGGCGCCACTAGAATTGGAAACCATCTCCGCATCAGGCAGCGCGAAGGCGGCGACAGCATCGTCATCCACAGCCATATACACCCTGCTGCTAGCCGCAGCGATAATTATTATTACTCGGTGACAGATAACACGACTACAATAATTATTGATTCAAAAAAAAGCAACGATTTCTATCAAAAAGACTTTATTTTTTATGATTTAATGCATTTAATCAAAAAGTGATTATGAGTGATGAGTGAATCAAATTTACTAAAGTGAAGAATTCTAGTGACGATGTGAAAAGTTTTGCTAATGAAGAAAGAAAAACATTTTCATTTTAACAACTTAATTATTTGTGTAGGTATCATCGGTTTTGAACTTCCGCGAGCTGATAACAACATTAGTTAATTATAATTAGTACGCGCTGAGGAAAATGCCAAGTGCTCAGGTGCGTTAAGGCTTTAGGCCACTCTTGACTCCAAAAACGTTTTTAAATTATTTTTTGCAGAAAAACCATAAAATTAAACAAAATAATTTTAACGTTGTTTTATTATACATGTTAATGACTAATTAAAATAATTTTTTGGAAGAGATTTATTTCAAAATGGCGGTTCTACAACGTTTTTAAAATGGCGTGTTTTTTTTTTGTCACGATCCGCAACAGGACAAATAACTCCTATAATTATTGTTATAATAATAAACCAATTTATTTATATGATTCTATATTAGAACAGCTTTAAAACTACATAAAATGTTTACGATATATTGATTTTTGGTCAAATAGGGAACTTTTAAAGTAAAAAGTAAAAAATTGGTATTAAAATATCATATAATTGTTAATAACTAATGAAATATGCAATATATCGTAAACATCTTAAGTATTTTTAAAGACAATGAGTATTTCAAAATATATTCAAAATTTCAAGTCATTCGGTTGAAAATTGTCTGAGTTATTTGTGTTTTTATAACTTAAAAACAAAGTTTTGAGATATGAGCGTTTAAAGTTTTGAGTTGCGCTTTAATCCCATAGCGGGCGCGGTAACAAAATCAACATTTGCACCTTTTAAAATTAATTTTTTTATATAAACCAAACGCCATAATATTTTTATGATTACAAAGTATTGTTTAAGTTAAAAAAAAAATTTTTGATTTTTTGAAAATTCTAGAGTGGCCTACCCTTAAGTCAAAGAAAATTGTATGTATCGTAGACATATCCCAAGAAATGATTTCCAAAACTTAAGAATGCCAAAAAATTGTAAAAATTTAACACTATATATAAACCTAAAATATCTCATTCAGAAATTATTAGCCAAACTTTGATTTCATAAATGTAGTAATGATATATCGATAGGGTAATTATGAAATTTAAACAAAAATAAGTTTAATTATTTATACAACGTCCAATTTGTAATGCAGGGTGTTTCTTGTGTATTTAAAATACTTAAAACGATGTGAACCTTATCAAAAACATTCTGTATTATTAATTTTGTTTTAAAATATTTTGGACAAAAAAAATTGTAAAAATGAAAGCGCCGATTTTTTTCTACTAAAATACTGGAATAAATGACAAGTCAGGAGAATGACAATGCGGGAAGAAGGACATACTTTGTGTCATAATTGTATATATTAGATACACCTAGAATATTGTAATCTTAAACAACATATTTCAACCAAAACGTTTCAAAAACTGAAGAAAAAAAACATGTACTACATGCCTAAGTAAAAGTTGAGAAAAACACTAATAAATGTTGCAATCCTCGATAAATGTTCAAACATAAAAATATCTACACAACGTCCATATTATAACACATAACCACTTGTTAATGCGATTATTAAATTTTGTTTATAAGTTAAATATGCTGGACGTTGTTGGAAGTTGAAGAAATGGAATGATAATAATATTAATGCCCACCGTGATTATCACAGCGAAATGTTTATTTAAAAGACAAATAAATCAATGTTAAACTTTTAACTTTTAATTATTAACTATTTTACCTTAAATTTTTAAATTATCTAAATTATCTAAATAATTAACTAAAATCTGGAATATAAGAATATAGAACCAATAACATCTGCCAGTTATTTTTTCTTGATTTTTTCCACTGGATCCTGCCGAGTCCCTTATTTGATTCTGTTGATTGAAATGAAAATTTTCCCCTCATCTTTTTCCTAATGCAGGGCTAAATGGAGGGAACAGTTTCGTAGTGGAAATGTTTGTGAAGGGTGGAATAGTTATCCAAACAATGCTGCGGGCGTTTCTCAAATACGCCAGTACAAGTAGGGTGCATCCTAAAACAAAATGCTTCCCTCAGCCTGCGTGCATCATAACAACGAGAATTCCCATTGCAATTTGCCTGGGACGGTGTAATTGTTTTCTGTGTTATTATGCGGTTGGAGTCTGCATGCTGACATAAAGAAAAACTCAGGTAAATCAAATCCGATGACTATTCTCAGCGTGAAGGGAGAACCACCACCACCACCACAATTGCATGTTACAACATGCTTCAACTTGTTCTCGAGCACGTTGCGTGGCATAATTGCACTTTCAATTGTTTTTGCTAGCACAAATTCACAAATTTACAAACTTCCAGGTATGACAAGTATTGTTCTATAGAATTTCATGTTGCAGCCTTTAAGGATTGCTAGGAAAATTGCATTTGCAAAAGTTATCATTGAAATGCTCACAAAAGTTATACATGACAGATTATGCACATTGTAGGCAAGTTTTATTTGTCAATGTCATTAAATTTTGTTTAACAGGGAAAACAAAAAACAAATATAAATATATAGATACCTATATGTTCAAAATTAGAGTGAACACTAAGCAAAATTAAACCAATGATAAAAAACGACGTTAACTATTTGTTATTAATATTGTTATCTAAAACCCTATTTAGATAAAACAAGATTTTTCTTTGTTGTTTTTATTTTATGATGTTATGTTTATCAAAACTAAGAATATAAGAATCCCTATGTTCAATATCTAAACAAACACTTGCAGTTTTTATTTGTATTCTGTGTTTGTGCTAATTATGAACATAGACATTCCTATGTATCCTGTATTTCAGTCAGTTTTTGGAGTTCTGTGAAATAAAAACTAAATTTGTGGCTACATGTAAATGTGTCATTTATCGTTGAAGTTGAATCCAAAATACTTGTACGACGAGTACATATAATTTCTGTGCAAAAGTTTATCAAAAGTTAGCGAGCGTAATTTTCTACCTTGTCAACTCGCATCCGCGCGCAACATTTTGCCGCAGCAAATCGGTTACTTTTCGTTGTTGTGTCCTACGGCTGGATAGATTAATTAAAAACTAGGTGAGTGTACGTTGATAAATGCATGGGTAAAAAGGGGAGAAACGTGAGTAGTTGAATTTCTCATTTTCAACTTTAATCGGATTTACTCGCACAGACGCGTGCGTTCACGATGAAGATTGAATTATGGAAATTTTAATGTAAAATTAACTATATCTGAATATTAGTTTGATTTCACCCTCTTTTTGAAATAATGTCATTTGCAATGTTCTTTAAAATTCTACATTTAGATGTAAAAAAACCAAAGGTAAACATTTATCTAGGACGAGGTTACTGTTTATGGAAGATTGGACCAGTCCGGTTGCAGTTAATTGACATGTTTGTCATCTGTAACCTCCAATGCGGTGTTTATCTAGGATCACAGGACATCATTAACATTGTATTGTTAGTCATAGTTTAGATCTTGATGTTCTACAATCTAGTTCACTAAAATGGTTTAATATGCTGTTTGTTTAACACGTAACTCAGAAGGGAGGAAATTGCCTTTACTTTTAAGTTGATATAATATAGAACTGGTTACAAAATATTTACTTGGGTTCAACAAAATTATTTGATAAGGAAATCAAAAAACCCCAGGTTGATGATTGGTAAAGATTAAACGATGTTTGTGCTTAACTTATTATTGGTAGTAAGAAAACTGGATTGCTTCTTTAAAAAGAAACAATATAGAACTGTTTATTTCTTAGCAGGTAATGTAAAGTTTCCTTGAACTTGAGAAAAGTAAGTATACTTTGTGTGAGTGATGCACCCATGCATCACTCGAAAAGCTGTCAGGACCAAGGAAGACCGGTAAGTCCACATGATTTATCTTGACACGTTCCTAAGCCACCGGAAAGCGGCTCTTACAAGCATGGATGTATATCTCAAGTTTACTAACTAAACTAACCAAACTTAAACTAAATGTTGATCCACTTTAATTTTAGAAACGACGAAAAATTTAAATAAAGATCTATCTATAAAAACATTATTATCTCAGGATATTAGTTAACAGATATTTCTAAATTTCCAATAATGATATAAAGACATGTTTTCTCGAGCAAGGAATACTCTAGTCCAGGGAGGATCAACATTTTTTGGAAGCGGACCCAATTTTATTTGTCTAAGGGACCGGCGGGCAAATTCTGTATTAAGTAGGGGGTTATAGAGGGAAGGGACAGATAGGACGATACTTGATATGTTTCGGCTGTAGGCGCAAAGGTTGCGTGTTGGACACTCCTGCTCTAGTCCTTACAGGATTTTAAAGTGAACACCAAGCAAAATTAAAACATAGAAGTGTTTATTCAAGGTGCAAATGTTGCTAATGATATAACACTATGTCAACTATTTGTTACTAACAAAACACATCAGAATAATTTAATGAATCTTCTTTTTCTTTATAACTACTTAGCTTATACAGGATTTCCCTTTGTTATTAATATCTTTTGGGGTGCTTTGACGCTTCCAGCATTTCTGTTTGTCAAAACTTTGAACATAAGAATCTCAATGTTCTTCTAAATTCTTCTAATTGTTAGAATAAAACCGTAAAAAACTATTATCTTATGATATTAGTTACCATAGCAGTCTAAGTTTTCAATAATGATATAAGGACATGTATACTCAAGCAACTAGAGTATCCCTTACAGGAATTTCCATAGGTTACTAAAGATGTAGGTGTCACTATTCACAACGCGGTGTTCTTCGTTCAGTAGAGTCTAGTAGTTGAATTTGACGCTTTCTAATTTAATGTTATGTAAATAGATGCGCCTTAGAGCGTCTCGAGGGCACACGCAAACGAATGTCGTTCCGCCCTTTACACTCCGGGCAACGTTGGCAACGTGCGGTTGCTTTTGTCTCGTGGGCTCGCAACTTTGTGACTGATAGCGTCGATGGCGCGCGCGGGCATACTCTACCAAAGCTATGTGTAATCAAATCTTTCATCCACTTCTCGAACCTTCGGTTGTGCTCCAAGACGAAAACTCGACGAATAAATAATGAACTGCTTTGCATTCACACCCGCAGTGCCAAACCAGTGCGAGTTTACGGCCTTTAACCCTCAGCTATAAATTGGGACAATATTACCCCATGTGTGACACTTGTTTAGGAAAAAGTTACTTACTGAAAATAATTCAGAAATTACATTATTCTATAAATATAATTAATTTTAAGTAAGTTTTAAGGAATTTCTTACAAATTTATTAAATTCTTTAGTATCCTCAATATATATTCAATATATTTCATATAAATCCTTATAGAATGACCTAATTTTAATTATATCTCATAAAACTTAAATAAGATAATATCCCCAATAAATAATAGTAAATAAAATATAAACCAAGGGGTAAATCATTTTTGCCATGCCATCTATACGATTATCGGAGTTGTATATTAAAGAATCAATAACTTTTATGTTGTATCTTTTAGCAGACTTCATTATAGTTTCATCCCCACATTCAATTAAGGTTACTCCTTTGTTGCTACGGTGTTGTTCTTGGTTCTGTGATGTTAGGATGTAGACAATGATAGTTTCAACCAAGGTTGCAAAGGTGAATGTGAGTGATATTCCTGTGAAGATATCCACAGCTTTCGTGTACGATGTGCGAGGGAGATCCATGTTAAAGTTGGATATTTGCACGGCCAGAGTGTAACAGGTTGCTACGGCTGAAAAACGAAAGTCGTCAAAAATTGACAAAAAGAAGCAAACAAAGCAAAACAAACAAGCAAACAATAGAAATCAACAAATATCAAACAGAGTTATATAGATAATTTAATAAAGAACCAATTAAAAATAACAAATATTGAAACAGAATCAAAATTATTTATATTTCTTTAGCTTCGACGTTATTATATTGAGTCTCCTTTCTAAATTTTGTTTTATCTTAATAAATAATGTACAAGATCTTGTCGTTTCCGTTCAAGAATATTTGTTACTTGTGATGACAAGGTTAGGCCTTCCGGCTCTTTGGAACCTCCTGAGACAACAGGGCTTTTTTAGGGTGTTTTTTCTTCTGTGCACAAACAAAGCAAACAAATTTGTTGATTCATAATTTTTTTAAATAAGAATGTTGTCGTGGACCAAACAACATAGGTTAAACTTTTAGGTCTGCGAGACTACCAGCTTCTTATATTCAATTAACGTGTTCACTCTACGAATTCTCAAATGTGACTATCTTTATTAACAAACAAAAAACGATCACAAGGTAAACAACTGACAAAAAAAACAAAACAAAACAAAGCCTCCTAGATTTCCGTGGCTCGCAACAAATGCAATGAAATTTTATTGTGTAAATTTTAATATTTTGTTGTTTGATTTTTTGAATATTTTATTTAATATTCATTAGTTTTAAAAGTAGTATTTAAAAAAAAATGTTGTACCTACAAAATCTTTCAATTACTTTTGAGTATCATACGTTTTTTTTTTGTATCCTTAATGCCCGGTCGTTTAAGCACATTTCGTTCTAGTTCTGATCCGTGGGTTGAAAACATCCCTCTATCTATTTATATCGGTGAATTTGAACGAATTGGAGAATCACTTAGTTGGGTTTTCCTAAGTCTTATCAGCTCAAACGCAAACCCAAACTCAAACCCAAACCCAAACCTAAAAGCTCGTATTCGACACAGCATCCGTTGCAGGAAAAAAAAACAGAACGTTGGAAAAAAATCATGCTTCGTGTTTCCCTTTGGCGATGCCATCCTAGCATTCGTATTCGTTTTCGATCTGTTACGTCTTTCCGTTTTGTGGATCTTGTCTCTATGTCGATGCCAACGCCGATGCCTGTGGGTCGGTTTTCGTTTTATCTCATACGGGGGGCGCGGAAACGAAAAAAGGACGAGCCGCCACGCGTGGATCCTTATTACAGCTTACCTTTGCGCGAGCTATGTTGGAGTTCGACTTTCTTATTTTCTCTTGCGTTATTTACCATTCGCAAAGACGCGCCAAACGCCTATGCAAAGCGATGGGAGGACGATTGGAAAGCAGATAGGGAGAAAAATGACGAAAATAGATTTTGGAAATAGGACGAAATTGATAAATATTGAAAAAATAGATTTTTGTGAGAATAAAGATTGATATATATAGTTGGAAACTTACCTAATATAATTCTTGCGTTGAAATGTTTCATTCCTATCCAAAACGGCAAATATCCTGCGATCACCATCATTGTGCAAGGGATAAAAATTTGAATTCCGTAGTACGGTAACACACGATCAAACTTAAAGGATAATGTCAACTTTGAATATTCTCCTAAAAGAAAAAAATAATAATAATTCCATTGTGGGATTTTTAGAATTAATTTGATTTTAACTAATAAATGTCACATAACGTAAACAATTTAACTGTTAAAAAAAATTAAAAAATATCTACTTATAGAGCGTTAAATTCTGCATCTAATAATAGAAATATCAATTCCAATAATCAAGGACAACATTTTCAAAAATGAACCTAAAGTTAAAAAAAATCATTTTTTTAGTAAAATTTCAATATCTTGAAAACTAATTAAATCACATTAAATTCAAATTTTATACTAAAAGATAAACAATGTACCAAAATATATTTAAAAGAAACAAGTAAAAATATCAAAAATTGTTAAAGTTATCAATTTTTAAAGATGCCTCCATTATTGACCGAAAACAAAAATTATTTCTTACTTAAACTTTGACGCTTTATTGCAACTAAATAAATTAAAATTAAAAAATTTCCATAACAGTTTCAAAAAATTTAGTTCTTTAAGAATCTATATCCAAAATTTGAAAACGATATAAACAACTAAACCCTGTTAAATGTTTAAATTTGTTATGTGACGAAATGATCAAATGAACAAACCAGTGGAAGTTTTACTGCTGCTTTCAACCGTTGTAAACTTTTGTAATGCATATAGTCCATCATTGATTATAGATTTAGCAATGAATATCGCATCTTCCTGAGGCGTCCACCACTTTAAAACAATATCCTTTGTGCTGTAAGCGTCTGAAAACGGAAATACAAAATTAATAAAGCACTTTGTTTTTCGTCGAACGTCGCATCGCAAACTCAAATGGAGAAAAGTTTCGAGTCCATATTCCTTCGAACTTTAAATGCATATTGAGTCTAAAAAGGAATTTCACAAAACACAGAAACTTTTGTCCTCCGATCAAACTGCCCTGATACAAAAGTATTGCAAATGGAAATATTAATATTAAAGAACAAGACAGAACTAAATATGAATGTTACTTACAAAACTTTTAAAATTTCGGTATTTGGGTGGAGGGTTTTTTCGAAATAACCAAATATAAGTATCTGTTTATAAGGTTGTGATCAATATTTAACTTACATGCACCGATAGTCATGTTACACGTCTGCGTATCAAAAGGAAAGTCGTGAAAATCCATATCGCAGTATAACATCAAGTTGTACCTCTGGCTATGCAAGACTGTACCGTTGGGCCAGAGTCGAACGAGAATGTTGGGCGTTGTCACGTCGTGCGTCGATCCCTTATAATCGTTGAAGAACAACCCCGGTGTCCATAAATCATCGTCATCGTTGAGATTCAGGTGCGACACGCCATTGATTGCGTTGAATTTCAACCGTTCGTCCACCCATTGCTGTCTGAATGTTGTGTCCAAACTGAACAGCTGAAAAAATTCAAAAAAAACGCAGCGTTTTTTATTTTTTTATTCATAAATTGTGGTCTTTTTTGTGGTGTACTGTTGTTGGTCGCTTGGTTAGTAAAATTTGATTGTCGCCAATTTGCAAACGCGCTCTGCGCATTACAAACGTTTCGCTTTTAATTTAATTTAATTAAAAGTAATTGAGTTTAATTAGATAAAAAGGTTTCGACGTCGCGTTGGCAAAATTGAAGTTGGCGACGACGGAGAGGATGTTCACCATCGTAAACAAATTGCAAAGTTAGAAAATTTTAACTCAAGACTTTATTGTATTAAAATGATGCGTGATTTGCATTCAAACCTCATCAATTTATCAAATCAATATGTTTTGTTTTAATTAAATTTTAATTTGGTAAAATGACAAAGTCAAAGTTTTATTTTTTTTGAAAAAAATGAAAATTTTTCGAAACTAGAAGTGTTCATATTCAAATTTTCTTGACAACTGTGAGAATTAAAATGATGAGCTTGGCTTACCATTTTATCATCATCGAGCCGATGTATTTTCCGAACGTACATGCTGACAACGACATCCAATGGCTTTATGAACGCTTTTGTTTGCCCGAAGCCAAATTGAAACAAAGTCCAGTCAAAAAAGCGTGCAACAAATGTTACACAATTTCAAACAAGTGCACGATTTTTTTTGTCAGCACCATCGTCATGGTAGAGTGGAGCAATTTGCGTTGATATGCCCCCGGAGGAAAAACGCAGGATGTACATGTACCCAGTTGCAACGCCAATATCATCCCGAGCAAATTTCCAATATTGGCGGAGCCGTTCATAGAATAAAGCAAATAATGGAGAAAAAAAACATTAAAAACAAGGCGACAAAATTACGAGAATAAAAATGTTACAATGGCACTACACCAGCTTTATTGTAATCGTCCAGTTTGCGTGGGTGCCAATGTGTTAATTAGTTAGTTAATTACCAGACGAGCTGTTCACACCAGAGGGCCGCACGCGCAGGTCGTAGTTCATCGAAGAGAAAACGTTGTCAATGATTTGCTTCTCCAGTTTGCGTAGGTTAGCGTTGCAATTTACACCCTCCGGATGCCTGTCGCGAACATAAATCCAGATATTTCTTGTTGGCAAGCAATTTTACAATTTCTGTTAGAAAGCAATTTATTATAAGTGTTGACAGCATTCTGCAATTTGTGCATGTTTGACACCTTTGAAATGTAAAGATATTTATATTCTGTTCAATTTAATTTAAGGTTAATTTTTGGTTTTGGTAATTTTTGTTTGTAAATTAAAATGTAAAATTTAAAAGTATACTCTACTAATAATAAAATGCTTGTCATAAACATTTGTTTGCTGTATAATAATTGATTTGGCAAATTAATCAAAGCAGCAGACAAGCGCCAATTAACGAATTAATTTACGCAACGGCGCGCATATCTTATATCTGAAGCACTCAAAATATTTCTAAGTACTGAAAGGCGTAACATCACACGGTCCACGGATCGACGCGAATTTTCCATTTTCGCATTTTCAATGAGCAGCTGCCTTCCTCTGCCCGACAGTGCAAAGAAGAATTTAATAAGATTACGCCGTGCAAATTGCTTTACTATACGCGTTCGTGTGCGCGTAAACATAATCGTTATTAGCAAGAAAGCAAGCAAGCAAGCAAGCGTCTTCATCCACCAGCAATTCGAAGAAAGACGGAAAATTAAGAAAACCATTTCTGCAGCAACTTGACTTGCATGGTACTCACAACAACGCCAAAGACAGCAGGATGGCAATGCCGAGGGAGTTAAACATTGTTCTAGATCTGCTCCGAAAGAAGCTTCTTATTCGGATTTGACTTCTTCGCTTCTTAGCTTTTTAACTTTGGTGCACTGGCGTCAGAGTCAATTTTACATAGTAAACAATTCCGAACAGAACCAACAAAATACGGTCTTGTTGGAAAATTTAGTTTTATCTTACTCGGAGATGGCTAAGCGACTGAACCGACTTGCACGACGAAGACTAGGAAGATGCAAGATGTGACTTGAGGCAAGTTGACGAGGCTTAATTGAATAATGCGATACGCGCTTCTCGTTGTCAGCAAGACGCCTACTGGAATTAGCTTCAAGTACTGTTTGTTTCTCTGTTTGCATCTCGTTATTGTTGCTGCTCACAAACACCCACAACGTTTAATAATCGTTATTATAATATTATGGCGTTCAAAATTTATTTTTGGATGTCTGAACATTTTTGTCTATTTAACACGACTCCAAGAATATTTAAAAGAGTTTATTAAAAACGTTTACTTCCACTTTAGACTGTTTGGTATAAGAGCACGAGATAGAACTGAATAGAATGGAATCAAGGAAAACGTTGAGTTAAAGATAGGGTGAGACATTGGCAAATAGGAAGCGGGCGCGATGAGTATTGCCATATTTGGTCATATCGCAGGGCCTACGAATGACAACATGCATCACGTAGGCCACCTGCGATTTCGTGCTCGTAGGAATTAGGGTGACGGGGTGACGCATAAGAAAAGAAACACACAAAATCAGTAAGGTACAGTAAACACAAAAATTAAGATTCGGATTTAGTCAGCCTCCCCAAAATTGTAAATCTGATCAAATTTATTTATAACGTGGTTATTTAATATCTATATAAATAAATTATAGTTGCATTTTATGTGTTTACTATTTAATTCAAAAATCAAATAGCTGGTTGGTGTGAAAGGACCCCCGAAACAGGAAATTACCGCTATCAGCTTACTGGGCTGCTATAGAACGAAAACAGGGCGGGCACCTACTTTCGCACAATGGCTTTGTTCGTTCTGGTCGAAATGCAAAACTCACAGCGATAGCCGAGCGGGTAGCTGAGCCACCCACAAATCGTCAGGATTAATTAATATTCATTTAGAGTAAGGGCATCTCGCCTATCCGGGCTCGCGGCACGGCGGGTTTTCGGTGGTCGCAGCTTAACGATTTAATGTCAAACTATAACGTTTTACATTTTAATCTAGTGTTATTTATCAGGAATCACAGCCCACCGGCATAGCAACCTGAACATTTCTGCTTGATCGCTGTTAATGGTAGGTGAATCATGCCGGGAAAATATTATAATAGACTCATTATTAACTAACAGAAGCATCAGTGCAGTTTGCATTAAAAAATAACATATTATTAATATTTAATGATATAATTCAATACATTTTATAACAACATCTGCAGACTATAATTCTAACTGAATTATTACGTTTTAATTAATTATTGTTTTTAATGGTTAATTATATTATTTACAGTTGAGAGACGAATGCACTGGCAAGAATATCCCATTCAACATTCATCATTCCACCTGAAAATTGATAAAAATTGAATCATTTATTTTATTTATTATAAAATATTTAAGTTTGTTTTAATTTTTTTTAAAGAGGAAATAACTTTATGTTGGATTTCCACGATGGGTTTTATCAAAATGGAAATTTTTAAAATACTTACAGATAATCCTCAAGAATGCTTTGCTTTCTAACAATTTGAATATCCAAACTAAAATAAATATTTTTAGAATAAATTAGAAAAATACTGTTGAAGAAATGAAGAAATATAGAACTTACATTCCTTTCCACCGTTTTGCATATTGACAGGTTCGGAATATCTCATCTTGTTAATGTCTCTGATATATCCTTCTTTCTGAAGAAGTTCTTTTAATTGATTTACGCCGTTTACTATAACCATAAATTCTCTAGCAACTGGATCTGAAACATAATTAACGTGTTTTTTAATATTCATAATATTGTTGTCAATAAAAATTATAATTCACTTTTAGTTGTTTTTTTAAATAGACAATTTAATTGAGTACCCACTGCAAATTTAATGAAAGCTGTGATATAATTAATAGCCGAAACGAACGGATGCAAAACGTACTATTTTTACTGATAAGAAATTAATAGAATCACTTTTTACATCTGATTGACTGAAAGTCCAGAACTAATTGGACACATAGCCAATTTTAAATGGTTCAAGTTTCAACGTTAACAAACAAATGTATCTATTTTTATCTAACAAGCAGTATTTGTTGAAATTAGTAATTTAAATCCAAGAGTTTATAAAAAATTTGTATTTGTATTTTGTTTCTTTTTTTTTATTTTAATTAATATAAAATATTAGCTATATTAATTTATTTTTGATTATTATATGTTTATTTTTTGGTTTGAGTATTACTTGTAAATAATGGCAATCAATTAAATATTTGTTGTTAAAATTTGAATGTGTTTAAAAAATTGTTTTTTTAAGTAAAAACGTATTTTGATTATTTTGTTTATATGTTTTATAAAATCTATAATAATGAAGCTAAAAATATGTTCTCAATTGATTTTTATAGATAATTGAATTGTCTATAACTTTTGTTTAGAGTATTTTTGTATAAAAATTGATTATTAATTAGATATTTGTAGTTTAAGTTGAAATTTGTTTAAAAAATAAGTATTTTTTTGGTTAGAAATCAACTTTAACTATTTTATTTATAGTATCTCAAATAATAATGCTAAAAATATGTGCTAAATTGATTTTGGTAGACAATTAAATTGTTCATAATTTTTATTCAAAAAATTTGGTTTAAAAATTTGTTATTCCTGGATATTTGTAGTTAAAGATGAATTTTGTTTGAAAACTATTTCTGTTTTTTGTAAAAAAATTATTTTTACTATTTTGTTTATATTTTCTATAATAATAATGGTAAAAATATGTTCTAAATTGCTTCTAGTAGACAATTAAATTGTTTATAACTTTGTTTACACTATTTTTGTGTAAAAATTTGTTATTAATTAGATATTGGTAGTTAAAGCTGATATTAGTTTAAAAAATAAGGGTTTTTAAGGTAAAAATTAATGTTACTATTTTGTTTATATTGTCTATAATAATAAAGGTAATAATATGTTCTTTAATAATTTCAGTAGACAATTAAATTGTCTATAACTTTTGTTTAAAGTATTTTTGAGTAAAAATTTGTTATTAATGAAATATTTGTTGTTAAACTCAAATTTGTTTGAAAAATAAGATTTTTTTTGGTTGGAGATCAATTTTAACTATTTTGTTTATATTTTCTAAAATAATAAAGCTAAAAATATGTTTTAAATACATTTTTTTAGACAATTAAATTGTCTTTAACTTTTGTTCAAAATATTTCGATTTAAAAATTTGTTATTTGTAAATATTTGTAGTTAAAGTTGAAATTTGTTTGAAAACTTAGTCTTTTTTTGTTAAAAATCAATTTTTACTATTTTGTTTATATTTTCAATAATAATAAAAGTAAAAATATGTTCTTCATTGATTCTAGTAGACAATTAAATTGTCTCTAACTTTTGTTTAAAGTATTTTTGTGTAAATAATTGTTTTTAATTAGATATTGGTAGTTAAAGCTGATATTTGTTTGAAAAATAAGTTTCTTTGGTTAAAAATTAATGTTTAGTATTTTGTTTATATATTCTATAATAATAAAGGTAAAAATATGTTCTCAATTGATTTTGGTAGACAATTAAATTGCCTTTAACTTTTATTCAAAATATTTTGATTTAAAAATTTATTATTTGTAAATATTTGTAGTTAAAGCTCAAATTTGTTTTAAAACTAAGTTCTTTTTTTGGGTAAAAATTAATTTTTACTATTTTGTTTATATTTTCTATAATAATAAAGGTAAAAATATGATCTTAATTGATTTCAGTAGACAATTAAATTGTCTATAACATTTGTTTAAAGTATTTTTGTGAAAAAAATTGTTATTAATTAGATATTTGTAGTTAAAGCCAAAATTTGTTTGAAAACGTAAGTATTTTTTTTGTTAAAAATTAATTTTTACTAATTTGTTTATATTTTCTACAATAATAAAGCTAAAAATATGTACTAAATTGATTTTTGAAGGCAATAAAATTGTCTATAACTTTAATTTTAATAATTTTTGTGTAAAAATTTGTTATCAATCAAAATATCTTTAAAAAAATTTTTAATTTTAAACTCTAATTCTGCCCCGCAAAAAGAATATTAAATAATATTACCAGAATAATCAATATTATTATTCGCCGCTTGTTTTTGAAGTTCATTGGGGCTCATATTCTCGGTATAGCACTGTTGAATCTTCGCTTTGACACCTTCCACGACATTTCCAAGCATAGAATCCGGATCGTCGACAAATTTATGCGAATCGCGATTTTCCATTAGAATATCGTACCAGCTGGAAGCCTGCTGACTCAGTCTGCCGACAGCTCCCAACATAGATTGCAAGCCGCCATTGGAAGAACCTCCGTTAACAAGTGGGCCCAACAATGCACTAATTTGTTCTGAAAATGTTAAATTGTCACACAAAATATTAATATCTCAAAACGAACAACAACGCACAACAGAGTAAACAACTTAATTAACCCAATTGATTATAATTAACTTAATTAATACTAATCATTACTTACGATAATAATATAAAGGTTTTACTTCTTGTGGATTATTAAAATCCTCAGGGTATGCCCAAGTTGTTACCAACAAAAGGCTAAACAAAGCTAGAATCTAACCAGAAATAAAAAATAAAAAATAAAAAATTATAAAAAAAATAAAATAAAAAATTCTAGAATGATTTATATATTTAAATATAATTAAAAGAATTAAATTAAATATTAATAGTTTTTGATTTGTAAAAAAATAAATACCTTCATGTTTAATTGTTAATTGTTAAACCGTGACTAAAATAAAAAATTATTTCAGCGAGAAAAATGCTCAGTTATAAAAGTTGAAAATGTAAGTACAAACACTTTTTTATCAGCATAATTTATTATGTTTGGTTATTATACTCGTAGTTGGCTCTTGAGGTACGCCTGGTACAAAAACTTCGTGGCCAGTTTCCATTTAACAAATTCATGACTTCGTAATTTTAATTGTTTGTTTTGTTTTTTTGTGCAAACAAATATTGACGTAATTGTTTCTGATTTATTACGATTTACAATGTAAATATTATATTTATTTTCAAGGATAAATTACTTATTTCTGCAATTTAAATTTTTATAAATAACATACTCAACAAAATAAAATATTCCAAACGTTTACAATAATCCGGAAAAGTAAAAAATTAAGATCAATTTTTAGTTCTATAAAATTTATAAAAGTAAATTTTTTTCTTGGAATTTATGTTCAATTTAAGTACAAACTAATCTGTTTTTAATGCGTTTGTTTTATTTAATAATTAAAACAAAATATGCCTAATATAATTTAATGAAATTGTTAGAATTATTAAATTTGAATATAATCTATGTTATTATGAAAAAAGATTGATGTGTACGTAATTATAAATTTTAATTTCATGTCATTGAAATAAATTCTTTCGTTAAAGTATTACAAATATTACCTATAGTGGTTGAAACATATTCAAATAATTAATTAATTATTATCGATTTTGAAATAGAGACTATTGTAATTGATTTTAAAGTAATTGTATTTAATTTAATATTAATCACATTATTTTAATATAATATTTGCGTTAGTTTTATGACATTTCTATAAAATAATGTACAACATTACTATAAACGTGTGCATTTGTTTTAATTAAGCCAAAATGTTTTTTTTAATGTTGCGTATCTACTATCATCATCATCTTTGGCTCGTCTACTCGGTGCGAATCTGTAGAAGTGTTGGGTGCTCAATGAAATAAAATATATTGGTTGTTTTGCTGTGCTCTTCGTTTGGGATTTTGTAGAAGACTGTTTGTTCTAATCCTTCTTCACTATTATTACAAAAATATTCTTATGGTAAAAGTCTAGGGTGCTGCTAAAGGTAGGAAAACTTTTGTTAAACATTTGTACATTAAGGATAGAGATAGAATTAGATTCTTGGAAGAGTTCGTCTTCAAGATGTGCGTTGAGAAATTAGTAAACATGTGTCCATCTAGTTCTTGAAAGAGTTTGCCCTAAGTTGCAGCTTGGGTGTTTCCATTAGAGCAATAAACTAGCAATAACTTTTCTCAATAAATTGCTCTTTACAGATATTATAGGCACATGACAAAAGTAACTAAATAACAAAATCGTAAAAATCATTATTGTTATGTAACTTATAGATATCGAATATACTTAAAAGTTTTTGAAAAAAATATTAAAGATGGCACAGTTAGGCGAATTGTTATTGTCCATACATTTTGACTAAATATTCATTATTCAGATATTTAATATGTTTTGTGTTTAAAAACCAGAAAACTGCAATTGTTAACAAATATTTAAAGTTCCAATTCAAACAGTCCATAATGAGTAATAAGGAATTTAAAAACATGTACCTTCCTTTAGCGAATTTATCAAGAATTTCCGCGTAAAACACAAATATAATAAAAAATTAAAGACTTAATTAATTAATTTACAAAATCTATATTTTATAGACTTTGAAATATTCTTTAAAATGTTTTACTGTGAGATATCGATCGTATCGGTGGTGAATACTTCAGGTCCTTCCGAATCTGAAAGATCAATTAACTTTAAGTTTTCAAGGTATCATATCTCAAATAAATTTTCCGCGAGACTACCAGTCTCTAATAATTGATTAATGTGTTCACTAAACGAATTCTCAAATATGACTAACTTTATTAACAAAAACGATCTACAAGGTAAACAACTGAAAAAAACAAAACAAAAACAAAGCCTTCTAGATTTTCGTGGCTCACGGCCTACTCGATAACGTATTGCTTTCAATATTTTAAATAAAAAATGAACTTGTTATACTTCTACGTATAACAAACAATTAAATAATTATTCCATAATGATTACCTAAATAATTAAACTACAAAATATATTTGTATGTATTTAAGCATTCGTATTTGCAAATATTAAGAAATATTTGTTTTAAATTCAGTTTCTCTATATGCATCTATCCAATGTTGTATCATAAATATGTAAATATATCTGCAATGTCCCAGACGAAATATTCTTATTTTATGAATAAATGATAAAGTAAAGCATACAGTAAACTAAAAAAATTCTTTAAGATATATTTGTACAGAAATACCATACAGGATGCAACATACTATTTTTATTATATTAATTACAGACTGTTTGCTAAAGTACTTTTCAGTTGTATTTACAAACATTCAATCATAAAACTTATAAAGATATAAAGTAGCCATATTTTTGCACCTGATCAGGTATAAATAAATATAAGTTGTATTTTCTCTTACTCTTAAAACTTGATATTTAAATTTTAGATTAGTTTCAATATTTGTTTTATACACCTAAAAAATAAACCAGAAATAAATAAAGAAAGAACAAGTATATTCAAGTTAAAAACAGATAACATTTGTAAACATTTTTATTAATAATCTACGTTATTCAAAAAATGTAAAAATCTGAAGCAAACACCAAGCACAAACTCCGGTTTGTCACAATTATCTTGTGATATTATAAAAAATAAGTAAATTTATATATTGTTTTAAAAGTTTTAACAGTACCAATATTTTAAATAGATACCTAAGTACATATATATCTTCCTACTTATTTTAAAAATGCTACTGTTGTTTAGCAACAAATCCCGGAGAAATAATAAAATCAAAATTTAATCAAGAAAACTTTACTACTTCATCATTGTTCTTTTTAATGTGTTTAAGGTTCCATTTCATGATTTCTTTTCAGGATAAATATTTAAAAAAATAAACGAGTATATATTATTTACAACAGGAAATAAATGTAGAAACCATAATAAAGTTGTAGAATGAACTTAAAGAACTTAAATGATACATAAACAGTTTCAGTATAAATTTCATTAATGTACACACCAATTTGTCATTATCTTTATTATACTAATTATAATTATGATTATATAACATCTAAGCACTATTAATATACTTAATCAATGGCAACATTGAATTGTAAAAGCTAAAATAACAACTAGAAATAAATAAATTTAAATTTTACTAAAGAATAATATTAAAAAATACGTTTTCAAGTACATAAAATCCTTTAAGAGGCGTTTAACACACGCTTATCGTTACGAGGTGAATAATTATTGAATACGTATGTACACATTGTTGAAATAAAAGAATAAAAGCGTTGAGCTGTTTCGAGAGATCAAACAAAATGTTTCAATGCTTGTAAGTTTGCTTGTAATCAGAGGTTATATGGAGATACATGGCAGTAATCTGAGTATTTTCTGGAGATTCCGACCGAAGCCAACCTCAATTCGGCTTTTCGTGGAAAGCATGTAAGTGCATTATGTTTATGAGTCTTCGTCGCTGTCGTAATGCTCCACAGCTTCATAGGCGATGGTAAAACCTTTGAGGCAGTAACTATCGTCACTCTTAAATCTAATAAGGAATGTCTCTTGTGCTGAAATAATATCAGCTGGTTTCTACAAATAAACAAAATAATTATTGGCATATTTATAAATTAAATATATATATAAATTGTCTATACGTACATTAGAACCGCAAAATCTTCCAGAAGACATACCACTAGCATCAGGACCATTGAACACCTCGACATAATCATACCCACAATGTTCTTCCGTTTCCAATTCAAACGTTACAAACATGATATAAACATTATAATTACGTGGTGCTTCAATAGTCCAATCACAATCGGAATATTCGTCATAGGTAGCGCTCCCATATTTAGAGTGTGAATAAAAATGCTTCCTTTCAGTAGTGGCACGTAAGTGCCCACCACAAACTGTTGAATGCGTAGCTAGAAACCCACCCCGTTGGACGCTTTGATCAGACTTGAAGACCATATACATCTGATTGCTGGTAGCAACTATAGGATGGGGTAGTTTATTCCCACAAAACCTTCCCAAGGTATGTGCTTCAGGAGAATTCCCGTCGTAGAAAATAATATGATCATAAGAACACTCCTGATGTGGTTCCATTTCAAATCTTGTAAATTGTATTTTGATACGATGCCCAGGCGTTGTACTAAACTTCCAAACGCAGTCTTTTCTTGCAGGGTAGAAGTCGGGATAATTAGGTGAAGTAATATTACCGAATGGTTCCGTAACTTCATATTTACAGCCGCCTTCTTTACAGTCCTTTTTGTTTTCATGCAACACAAAACCATTGTGACAAGCGCATTGGTATGAACCTAATGTGTTGATGCAATCATGTTGACAGCCGCCATTATTGACAGCACATTCATCCATATCTAAAAAATATTTTGCTTTAAAACCTCTGCAGAATAATTTAGGTGCTTTTTGGTGTACCTGCTGAAAATACAGCAGCAAATCCACGTTTTTGAACACTAGAATCACTATTAAAAGTAATCCTTAAAGTATTAGTTTCGGATGTGATCAAGGGTGGTTTTATAGGACCACAAAACGGACCATGATTTCGATTTTTACTTAAAACATCAACACGATCATAATCACATGGCTGCTGTTGTAAATCATTCCCTTCAAGATCAAACGAAGTAAAATTTAATGTTATACGATATTGGGGTGGTGCCACAATCTCCCAAGTGCAGGTTTTGTTTGCTGGGTACAAATCCGGGAATGAAGGTGACGTTATGGTTCCATTAACAATCTGGTAAACTCCACCACAAGCATCTGCACAAACAAACAAAAAATAAAACAATCAACATACATTTTAATAAGTTTAGGAAGTACCTTCACAATTTTTTCCATCTGAATGTAACTCATAACCAATTCTACAAGCACAAACATAAGACCCTAAGGTGTTAACACATTCCTGAGCACACCCATGATCCATACCAGTACATTCATCATATTCTTTAATGAATGTAGCGGAAAATCCTGCTTTTTGAACAGATCCATCAGATACAAACTTAACCAACAAATGATTCGTTGTTGATCTAATATCAGGGGGTATTTTATTCCCACAAAACACTCCAATTACAGGACTATCCATTGTCAGTCCATCCCGCACTTCAACATAATCATAAACGCAGTTATCGTGGTTTTCTATTTCAAAACTTTGAAATTTCATAGCAACTTGATAGTTTTCTGGTACCGTTAACTTCCAGACACATTCTTTGTTAGGTTGGTAGTCTTCAGGATAATTGGGAGATTCTAAATGACCTCCTGATTCTAAATCTAATTCCCCTCTACAAACAGCTTTAAAAAAATTAAGTTAAACTCTTGAATCTTGGCTTTAATTGCAATAAATACCTTCATAATGAGCAGCAAAGCCACGTTGTGTGGTTGGTTCCTTGGTAACATAAGTAACTAACATTCTGCTGCCTGTAGAGATGATAGGTTCGTTAATCTTACCGTTGCCACAATATTTTCCTAAAAGCGGTGACTTGTGCCAATATCCGTCACGAATTTCAATATAATCCTCAGAGCAGTTAATTGATTTCGGAATGTCTAAATCCGTAATGTTGAGTACAATCCTTTCGCCATGAGTTGCAGTGATTCGCCATTCGCATTTCTCGTCGTGGAAACTTAGCATATTGTTAAAGTTTGGTGAATTAAAATGAGCTGCGTTTGCTTGGAAGGTTTGTCCACATTCTATATAAACAAAACAATAAAAATTTTAGATACTAAAACTGATTTATTGTATATTTCTAATTACTTACTGGCACATTTATAGAGCAGGTTGGTTTGGTCAATATCCCCTTGAGATAATCTTAAGCGTTGCCCAATTTCTGGTCGTTTCCTGCCGGGAACATCAATAGGTTGGATGGTGTCCAAATATGTCCCCTTCGAGAAAGTGTTTCGGGCGTAATGCATGATCGAATCGTAATCATAAGTCAGTCCTAAAGAATTGACCTCGTCTGAACTTAACTTGTTGAAGTTATACTCCTGCCCTAAAAGAAACAAAAAGCAGAACGTGTCTAAGTCAGAAGAACTCGGGATTAAATCAAACGGAACTTATATTATATTTTCTTCAATTCTAACACTTACCATTCATAATATGCGTGCGGATAATATTAACATGCATATCTCGATCTGGGCGAGTGTGCTCGTGCCAGAACCCAACCACGTGTCCCAACTCATGCACCACAATACCAAATTTATCGCAGTTCTTTCCGATACTGATTGCTTGAGGGCCATTACCCCTTTTACCCACAAAAGAACAACACCCACACGGACGTTCTGTAAACATTATAAAGTTTGGATGGTCATCAGGTGATCGCTCGACAAACTTAACGCATGTGGAGTTTTCCCAATGACGCATGGCTTGTTTAAACAAAGCTTTGTGAGCCCCACTGAAGTTAGCATCAATTTCATATGGGATTACGCCGTAATCCCATACACGTTCCTTTCGTGCCGTTGCTGCCCTGGTTGTACGCCGATGCGGGGCGTATTTTTTCGGTTTCAAATCAAATTTTGGTTCAAACTCATGCACGGGTCTGGGATCCTCGTTCAACATAAAATCGTCAGAAGTTTCACTAGATGTTTGGGAAGATCCACGTCGGCGTTTTTTATGTTTTCTTCGCCGACGTCTAGAGTTGGAATTTTCTTGAGATGTTGAAATCAATTCTGTGGTTTGATCCTTAACATTTTCGGTTGCATATTGCAGTACTACTCGCCCACTAGTAACCTGGGTCTTCCCATGATTCAAATTAGAAGCATCAAATGGTAATCCTTTCTTAAGAATGTCTTTCTTTTGTTTAGATTCACCATTCGCAACTGACAGGGAAGGATCGTTATAACTGGATTCTAATGGTTTTGATTCAGTTTCGTGGTGTTGATGAGCAATTTTTGTTTTGCGTCGCACCAAGTCAGATAAACCTTCTTCTTCAATTTGTAACCCATCCAATACTTCTTGTTTATAAGACTCGACTTGTTTTTGAAGATCGTGGGATTTAGGTAAATCTGGAATTGCTATGTCACCCAGAAATCCACCTGGAATTACAAAAATAATAATAAAATGCTATATATCTTAATTTATCCTTGTAATTATTAAGTGTTCTGAAGTACTTCTTGATGCTCAGTTATAAATTTGAAGTGGTACTTTGCACCATCTCTTTGTAACGCCCTTTCTCTTCAACACGAATACAACCCTTCAGATTTTAATCAATAAAATCTTTTGTTTTGGAGATTTGCCTGTTTTATTGATGCAGAATTTTTTTCTGCTGTGCATTAAAAAATTTCGATAATTACGTTTCATTAAATTATAAGCATGACCGTCCTTGATCTGCACACAGCCAGCGGGGCACCGCCGGCGGTCACCAGATGATAAGCTACTGTTTCAGAGAACATTGAAACAGTAGCCATCCCCTATCAGCTCTCTCAGCTCTCTGCTCGTGCCGTGATGTTATTGAATGCCGTTATCGCGTGAACAGACTTTACACACGCTCGAATGCGCGCACGATAAGTTTCGATGGACGATTACTAGCGCGTCAACTTGTCTACTATTTACGCTGCAAACTGTGGAAATTGATTTCAAATAGTTAGAAATTGTTGGCAATGTTATCGTTCCACTATATAGAATATAGATTTGAGCAGAACATTAAATTTGTTACGAAAATATGTGTGGACTAAATGTTATTATTTAGAATTTACTTGGATTATTTCATGAATGATCGGAACCAATTAAATTTCATTTGGTCACACGCAAGTTCTGCTGACGCTGCGATGGGCGAAATGATGATGATGCGTGACATCTGGAGCGCTCATTGTCTATCGCTTTGGATTAACTTGATCCAGCTGTTACTAGATTTGTTTACTACAGCGCTTTTCTCAAATGATGTTTGGGTCAATAATTCTACGAAATCATTAACTCGTTGCAATTAAGATATTGGTTCATTTATGTATGAGATAGGAAAACTACTCAATCATTTTTATTTTTGTTTCATTTGTGTTTATTTTACTTGTTATCTATTCCAAGAAACAAAATATAAGTTTTTGTTTTGTTTTCTTTTTTATTTTTCATCCAAAAATGATAAAAAAATTGCGCAATATTTAGATTAGCACAAAATATTGCTTTTTTGCTTTATTTATAAATAATAATAAAGCATGTTTCGATATATATAGTCATGATTTATAGATACAGTGTTCACAATAATGACATTTTGCGCAGATTTTAAAAAATAATCAAGTTTGGCTTTGATAGTAAACTTCCAGAATGTTTTTTCGCAACATGCCAATTATATAGACACACACGGATCTTGTCTTGATAAGTTGTAACGGAAGTTCTTTTTATTCAGAAGTGGTTTCAGTCATTAAAAAGTTAAATAATTAAATTCCACTTAGATACAAATTTTTATTAAAATTTTCAAAAAATCAAAAATTTTTTTTTAGCTTAAATAATACGTTATAGTCGTAAAAATATTATGGCGTTTGATTTATAGTAAAAAATTAATTTTAAAAGGTTCAAATGTTGATTTTACTACAGCGCCTGCTATAGGATTAAAGCGCTACTCAAAATTTTAAACGTCTTTATCTCCAAACTAATTTTTTAAGTTCCAAAGACAAATAACTTAGTTAATTTTTAACCGAATGGCTTGAAATTGGTAATATATCTTGGTATATACATTGTCTTTAAAAGTACTGAAGATTTTTGCAATATATTACATAGTTCATTTGTTATTAACAATTATATGACAATATTTGAGTCAAATTTTTTACTTTTTATTTTAGAAGTGAGCCATTTAACCAAAAATCAATATATCGCAAAAATCTTACACACTTATATAGCTGTTTTAATATAGAATTATAAAAAAATTTTGGATTACTATTATTACAATAATTACAGAAGCTATTTGTTCTGTTGTGGACTCTAACCTTAAAAAAACACGCTATTGTAAAAACGCTGTACAGCCGCCATTTTGAAATAAATTACTTCCAAAAAATTATTTTAATTAGTCACTAACATGTATAATAAATTAACGTTAAAATTATTTTGTTTAATTTTTTAGTATACCTGAAAAACAATCCGAAAATCACGAAAAAAACGTGTTTCTATTTTTTTAAATAAATTAACGTTTAACAAAGAAAAAACTTAAAATTACCAGCATATATTTGTATTGTAAACCTTGCTTTAATATAAAAATTAAATTTATTAAATGAAAACGAAGGTGCACCTAAGATTTGTATAGAAAGCCAATAAGCAATGAATCAATCAATCACCGAAAGTATCGCAATGCTCCTCGACGTTTTATAGACATTAATCTGTCGCGTCTCGCCGCCTCGCGTTTTGTGCCGGGGGTATTTTCTTGCAGGGCGCACACAAATTCGTTTAAAATTAGATTCCCAATGTCGTCGAAATGGAAACGTCAAGCTACGTTGGCATCGAGGAGTGTGATCGCAAATTGAAAATTCTTTGCTCGTTTTTAGCCTTGCCGAAAATTCCACTTCAATTATACTCTTCGGGCAATAACTTTGAAGCAATAAAAAAAATCTCATCAAATACAAAACTTTTCGCAGAATCGTCTAGGGCTTATTTATCTCATTCAAGACACGAAATTACTTCGCTACAAGAAGTGGAATACTCACACCAAGAGAAGGTATACAGTTTCAAGATTAATTCGTAAACTTTAAACGGATAGCTTTGTGATTATTCGACAGGGAGAAAGAAAGTACAACGTCAATCCTAAAGTATCAGTATTTGTGAGTACTTGGAACTAAATCGCTTGTTTGCGATCGGTTTTGAATTCTCTCAACTGTCGTTGCTGTAGTAACCAGCATTGCAACACTCGATAAGTCATCCGAGCATGAGCGCTGCGCGTCTTTGTGCGCCAACACGACGTGTTTAATTAAAGTCCTCTTTGTGTCACCGCTAAACGACGTTCATCGCTATACTCTACGATTTATCTAAGCGCTGCACCGGCAGGCTATGCGAGTGGGATGAAAAGGAAACATTTTCGACTGTTCACGCAAACTACGGATGTTAATATTACTCTCCCTATAACTTTAATGAGACAAACATCAAAACAAAACATTCCTCTATAAGTCTATACACTCTATACAATCAAGTTAATCATAAGTCAAAGAAACTTTAGATTCCATTTAAACTTTAATGAAATTAAAATTCTTTCTTTCAAAATTATTTCTTTCCAAATAAATTCCAAATTATTCCAAACCAATATTTATAGATATGCTAATCAATAATGCTTTTATCTAAAGTCAGAGGAAACGAGATAAGCATGTTTTCTTTATAATTTATTCAAATTTTGGCATTATCTATAAATAATAAACATATTTATCATTTATTTTCATGAATCTATATTGAGTATGTTGAGAAATAAAAACAAAACTTTATTCTGATATTTTAGGTTTTAGATTATTTGGGTAAACACTAATTATGTTTAGGTTTATATAGAGTCTTACCAGCTTTACATGGATCCATATCCAGATCATTACTACTCTTCGGAGGGAAATTCATATGCAGCAATTCATCGATAGAAAATTTAAATTTTGGTGTATCGTCTTCGTCGAAGCACGCCACACCAGCTGCCAGTAAAATGCTGGTGAAGTAAAAAAGACGCCATCCTTGCGCGTTGAGCATTTTTCCGGTCTTCTTCGTGCACGTGCACTATTTGAAATCAGCGCTCCTGCATTCGCGTCAGACGCGTTACACGCGCATCTTTGAAGAATAAAATCCTCCGCAAAGCGTTTGCATAAACATACAAATTCTATAGGAATTTAGTTTCCTTGGTTATTGTTATTGTTATTGCCCGAGTTCGTAGATAAATAAATGGAGAGCACATTGCACTACATCATAAATTTTATTTCTTCAGTTATCACTTGAAAACTTTTACAAACTTTCGTGTTAAGTGTTTTATTAGAATGATTAGGTGGGTGTTATTAATGAATTTGTTTAGAGATTAATTGACGTCTAATGCATTTATCACGTACTTCCAAAACGAAGTTGTGTGTAGTTGACGCTACGGCCCGTCATGGAGACACACTGAACGCGCGATCGGCGTTCGCAGGCGACGCTGCCTGCTGGCTGGATGTGCGCGTATCAGCGGGATGCTGCAGCAGGCGCTTATCGTGTCCACTCCGCACGCCACGCCGGCGCCGCAATTTGAATATGCATGGAAGTGCGGAGAGCGCACGCGACAGGCGTGCTCGCGCATTTTGCCACTGCGAGAGAACAGCAATGCTCGTTACGATTTTGTTTCGTTTATTTCGGGCGCTGAGCGTAATGTACGTAATGTATGTTGCGAGGGATTGCCGCCCCCCAGTGGTGCCGCCGTCAGTGTGAGAGCTAACTTGTTCACCCTCATGTGAGCGAGATATGAATTGGCTTGTTTGGTCAGTCGTCACTGGGCACTGGGCACTGGCCTCAAACAGGAACGAAATTAAACGAATTTTCAAACACATCAAACATTTAAACGTTTTCAGTTTCGGATGTAATTATCTTTTTCAATAAATATTTTAATGTTCATTTATTTCTTTTTATTTGACTATTAAACATAAAGCTTTGATTTGTTTTTATTTGTTAGTTTTTGGATCACTATTTTTTTTAGTATTTTTTAGTATTTTCTTATCTTTATTATTTTGGCAATAATTTTGGCTATTAGGTTAATGGTATCATTTCTCGGTTAATACATAATTCAATTCTGGTAAGAAATCTTCCATTAAATATATATTATATCAGAAATATCAGGATTGGGAATCAGGATTGTCAACATCCCCGACCGGACTAATAGCTTCTTAATAATAATTTCTTTAAAACTACGTAGGATTCTTGCGATATATTGTAATTAATTTAGAATTTTATGAAACTTCTAATAACTCCTTAAGAAAATGTTGAATTTCTTAACTGAAAATCAACAGATATTACTTAATATATTTATATGTAAGTAAATGTTTGTATTATTTATATATTAGTATTTTTTAAAGGCATTTTACTTGGAATTGCCATTAAATTATATAGGACTTGACTATTGGTTATGTTTTTCTCTTCAAATAGAGAAATCATTTTTATTGATATAAGTTATCAATAGCGCCATCTATTATTAGACAAGTAAACTAAATGTTGGTATTAAATTTAGTTAACAATGTCGACTATATCTATTTATCTATATATCTATTATCTAATCGAAGTAACTGTAATGCCTGATATTGAACCACAGTATTTAACAATTAAATGAAATTTAGTTATTGATGTCCCCATCTGTTATTGAATATTGTAAGTAAAGTCAGTCCTCAAAGACGACATCTATTACTGAATATTTAGAATAAATTAAGTTACCAATAGTGGCTTCTGTTATTGAATGGTTCAACTAATATTTATATGTGTTTGGGATAATATAAAATTAATTTATAAGTGTTTTTCAACAAAACGCTTCTTACTAAACAAGAATTAATTAAATAAATTGTAATAGGAATATCAATGCTTCAAAAGATAAGCATCTTACATTCCTAGAAACAGCCATGACAAATGTTTTTTTTATTGAATTATCATGAAATTAATTTTGATTGATTATTTGGTTAACGGAAGTATCTATAATATAAAATTCGTGTTTGCTCTACCAAGAAATCATGTTTTATTGAGTAATTTATATATAATATTTAATTAATAAATATTAAAAATACATTTTGACAAATATATGATTCTACAAATAAAATTTAAGAAAAAAAAATTAACGAAATCTGTTAAGTTGATACATAATGACGTTATAACTTTTACTTTGTTTATTATTCGTTTGTTTTGAAATTGCCGGAATACATTGTTTTTCGTTATTTTGGTGAATTGAGAATGGTGATATTGGTTATCTGACATCTAGTCCAACCTTTGACTGTGACACACTACACTTAGAAATTTCTATGATCACATTTTGAATGAATACGTAGTAAAAAAATGTATGGAACTAGATAATAATAGTGTAAATATCAATTTAATGAGTAATTAAAAACTAATTTAAATTTCTACAACACTTCAATGTCACATAATAATAGTTCAAGCCCAAAATTATAGGTTATAACTTTCGATAAGATTAAAAAGCAATTATTGTAGAAATGGTTTATAGATAAATAAATACCATCTTATTAATGGATAATATAAGATTATCTTAGTTTAATCAATATTTGTATATCAATAAAAGAATTAACGCTAAATAAACAAAACGTTGTGATTATTTCAATGTCATTTTGTCTATATTCTTATAGAAAACAATATTTGTCAGCAGAATTATATACTTACCTGATGTTTAATAAAAAATTAAAAGTTGCCACTCATCTAAATTGAGATAAAACGCAATTCCGGCGTAAATATTCTGCCTATTCAAAGCTAATGAAAATAAAAGTCTCTGAATCAAAACCAAAGCTCTTCTTAGGTTATATAGCAGAAAGTAAATATTAGAAGGAAACCACTCGTTGTCTGCTTGTGTTGTTCCAATGTAAATGTGCAATGTTTGTAGAATGAGCCCAACAAGCGCTCATCGAAACTCATTTGCGACAATAGGTGTAAGCCGGATGACCGAAAAGCCAGGACGCGAACGGATTTATAGATACACCCTCAGTTGCCGGGTGATAATTACTGCGTGGTCGTTAAAGTGTAATAACGCTTGTGCTGGATGTTGAGTACGCGGATGCAAATACACAAACAAACATGGCAAAATGCAAAACACAACTTGCAAACGAATTGCTGGAGGTGAGTGGAATTGGCATAATATTTAACAGCATGAGAAGCAGCGGATTTGGTAGGCTTAGTTACGCCTCACTTCCCACCGCAATTGTCCTGTATAATTTTGGGATTTGCTGTAAAAATAAAGTAACATAAAGAACAATTAAATTTAATAAACTTGGAATACATTTGGATAATTTGAAACTCTTCTAAAAATATACACCATAAACAATTTCTCTTTCAAAGTATTTAAAAGGAACACATTTTAATTGTTTGTATAATAAATAAAAGAAATTTACTTACGTGACGCTACCTTATTGTAAGGATAAATTAAAGACAACCTAAAAATATTTTTGTTTTATATTTTCTGTAAATGTTATCAAGAAAAACGCCGAATCAAAAGTGAGTTTTGTAATTATTGTTATGTTAGTCGAAAATATACTCCCCAATATAAAAATTAAAATTCTAAACTTCTTCTTTTTTCACTACAGCCCGGTGTGGGTCTTGGCTTCTTCAATTATTGACCTCCAAAGCATTCGGTCTTTTTCTTTAGAAGACCATCCTGAGATGTTTTTCGTAGGTCATTGATAACGTTGTCGATCCATCTTATTTTGGGTCTCCTTCTTCCCCTTGTGGTCCATGCGTTGGATATGTCCAAACCATTGGATTCTGTGTGCTTTGATGAATCGTACAATGGTTGATTCTCTAGGAGAAATTCTAAAATAACCAAAAAACCGTTAAATATTCATTTTTTCAAATCTAATTAGAAACACATGACTAATTGTATATTTTACTCTGATATCTTACTTATTGTGTTAATTGTGACAATTCATTCTGAGAATACTTTCAACCCACAGTTTGTTTTAAACGATTACAAAATCATGACATTCCTCTTATTTTAACGATAAACAAATATTGAATGTTTTTTAATCAAATATATCAAATTTTAACAAATTAAAACAAATAGGGTGTGCTTATCTACCATTAATTTATCTCCGACTTAAATGCACGGGTATATAAACCCGTCGAATACTTTAATTATTAACAGTATTCCAGTATATTTCAATAGAACGATAATTGTTAATATTTTAAAAAATGTCGTTCGAAGAAGATTGTCTTAACGCTCATAATGAGTTCCGTGCTCGACATGGTGTTCCTGAATTGCGACTAGACGCTAATCTTTGTAGATTCAGCCAAGAATGGGCTAATCACTTGGCAAATCTTGGTGTTATGCAGCATCGTAGTAATAGTGGCTACGGGGAGAACCTCTATACTGCTTGGTCCTCCGATCCGAACTACACCGTTTCTGGCGACACCGCTGTGCAGGCTTGGTATGACGAAATTAAATTCTATTCTTTTGGACGGGAACCAAGTGATTTGAGAGCGGGCCACTTCACGCAAGTTGTTTGGAGGAAAAGCAGGAATCTGGGTGTTGGTGTGGCCAAGAGAAATGGTAATATTTACGTTGTTTGTAACTATGATCCTCCTGGTAATTATGTTGGAACTTATACTTCAAACGTACCAGCTCCTTAAAGGATATACATTTAAAATGTTTGTACTTCAATTCATTTCATGTTAATACGTAGTTAGCTTTGTAGTTTAGACTTATAGATAGCATGTGTAGCTATACTAAATTTTTTTTTGTATAATCAGTCATACAATTTTTGAAATCAAATCAATAAAATTATATTTATATATACCTGAAAATAATATGCATTATTAGTCCTTATTTCCTGGCTTAATTCCAAAAATTATTATTCCAATAGGTAATAGAAAGAACATAGAATACTTATCATTAAAAATATTTTCTTTTTGTGGCGGCTGTAGTCAAAACGAATTGGATCAGATAATCATATCTAAAAATTTTGAGGTTAGTTTTATTTATATTCTAAAAATGAAGAATTGTTGCAGATTTTTAAGTCTATACGATGAAAATTGATAAAAATAGTCTGATAAGTCTATTTAAATATCATTGTATGAAAGAAAGTTTCTATAATTGAGACAATTTTTAAAAATTTGCGTAAAATATTAAAGAAAAATGTTGTTGTTTAATTTCTTTTGTTCTGAGGTGTTTAAGAATGCGAATTAATAAAAATCACGATTTAGAATATTTTAAATAATTTATTAAAAACGTTAACTTCCACTTTAGACAGTTTGGTATCACTGACTAAGAGATGTGTGGAAGTTAAAGAGGAAAACGTTGAGTACAACAGATAGGGTGAAACATTGGCAAATAGAAAGCGAGCGCGATGAGTATTGCCATATATGGGCATATCGCAAGGACTACAACAACATGCATCACGGTGACGGGGCGGGGTGACGCATAAGACAAGAAACACAAAAGCAGTAACATTCACTAAACTCGAAAATTAAGATTGTGGTCTAGTCACGTACACCACATGTCTAATAGTAGTAAGGTTTCGGCGCTAATAACCATAGCAGTTGATGCGTTATATACATAATACTAAAAAAAATAAACAATTTAAAAATCCATTGCATCATATAAATGTGCGTAATGACCATATAACCAAAGTGGCATACATGTGTTCATCAATTTGTTTTCGATACTCTGGTTTTAAGGTAGACATAGATAATTTCAAATTAGTATATTTTTATTTGAGAGTGTTAGGAGAGAAAATATAATTCTTTCACTGTTGGAAATATATATGCACGGAGCTTTACCTTCTACTAATAATAAATATGATCAAAGTACACGTTTATAAAGGCAAATACGTTTTTCTCCATTTCACAAATTCATCCGATAAATAAACTTGTAGTTCCAATAATAACACAAAATGAGAGGGGTACATCTATCAAGAGACTTTGTGACTCTTTTATAAAACTACAGTTATATAATAATAACAAAAATTTATACGAATATATTTTGGAGCATTACTAGTGCAACAATTAAAAATAAAAAATGACTAAACATAATGTAATATATGGCAGTGTGATGATGAAAGTTTCTTATATACACAATAAACACAAATAAGGGTGTTTTGATACAAGTCTATAATTTTACAAACTGTAAAATCAATGATAGTAAAATTTGTAAATGTAAACAAAAGTTAAATTAACTACAAATTATTTAAATGTTGTTATTATGATAAATCCACACGGATCAAATCAACACCAGGCACATATTTCACGAAATATTTGTCTACATCGCGTCAGCAATAAGATAGATATGTTTCTTTGATTGTTTTATGAAATGATAACATAGATAAATACTAATTAGGTATTATCTCAATTTAATTTTAATAATAATTTTGACCTTGTGTCATACAATAAAGAAATAATATTCAATAATTTTTAAATAGTCTTTAGTCTTAAATTTATTAAGTAAGTAAATCAAACTTTTCAAAAGACATTTATTATATCAATTAAAAACAAAATTTGCAACGTTTTGTAGGTTTTACAATATTTAAAAAAAATTATGAACAAATGTACGATTTATGCGGGTCGGTAACTCGGCTACAATTCTAAATCTGACAGAGGTAGATTGAGGGTCGATCCGGAACAAATCGTTCTATGGCTATGCAAACTAAAAACAAAGTTTTTGCTAACAAATTATTCGCTGTTATAAGCATAATCCTTTGATCGGCGGTAAATTATTCACCAACCAAACTAAAATGTTTCACAAAAGAATGAATCGCACAAAAATTGCGAAAGAACAAAGTGTAAAATTAATCCAAAACATCATTTTATGATTTAATGGAAGGTTTGCTACATCATATTATGTTAACACTCTTTTTTGTCTTTCTAAAACACAAACTGATTAACTCAACTACACTTTACAAATCGATTAATTTCTCGTCAATATCGAATTGAACACACGTTGTAAGTATAATTTGGAAGTGCGCTTAGGTAAATTTTCAAATGAAAATTTACTAAAACTTTCTCTAAAGTCAGGACAAATTAATATTATAACTTGAAACTTAACCTTATATAGTTTTTAAGTTATTTATAATTTTGCCATTTCTTAAAATAATTAAATTATTTGACCGCAATTAATTTGATATAGGCGCGAAGTGCTTATTTTGGAACGATATGGTTTTCAATGTCTAATACAATGTGAGCAGTTTTTGATAGGGTGCTATTCGGTAAGGGTACACCTGTTTAATGCAGTCCTGTTTGCGAGAATACATTTTGCGGTTAGTAAGTCAGTAGTAACCTGTGTAATAACCATTTTTTGTATGATTTGTAATGATATTTCAAAAATATTTAAAAAAAATTAAAAAAGGCTAATCTAAAAAATTGTCAAATTAGTAGACTGCAAAAAACGTTGCTTGTAGTGATCAAAAACTAATTTCTTAGTTTTCAACAATTCTTTATTAGTAAGGATGTTGCTACCGTGTGGACTAAAGAAATATACAAACAATTTACAAAAAAGGCAACGCCTTGAAAAAAAAACAAATACCTCTTTTGTTTCCTTTTCGAATATTTTTTAAAATATTCGAAACTGAATTTTTTCATAATTCAACAAAACACAAAAAAATATATATTTTTTTAATTTTATAATTTCAAGCAGTTTTAAGTCTTCTCAATGAAAAATTATTAAATTTAAAAAAACTACACCAAAGTTATTTATGCAG
This sequence comes from Atheta pasadenae, assembly GCA_030264155.1. NCBI lineage: Eukaryota > Metazoa > Arthropoda > Insecta > Coleoptera > Staphylinidae > Atheta > Atheta pasadenae. The sequence continues at coordinate 5,213 of JARJDS010026148.1, read as the reverse complement.
TTAACCGGTACTTTTTTGCAAGTTTCAATAAAAAATTAATGGAACAAATTAGAATAGGATGTCTCCAAATTTGGACCAAAAACGCATTTTATGATATTTGTGCTTCTATTATAAAATATTTTAGATTTAAAGATACTCATAGTAAGTTTCATTTTCTAACTCTAATTTTTATAAATATTTCTTCATCGCAGTTATATTTTGAAAAATGTAAAATTAGTCCTAATTAGGCTAATTTACTTTAATACAAAAATATAGTTTAAGAATACTGAACTGTAATTCAATACAATGTAAACAACATACCTACATACACAATAACTGAAAATAAATATATTTTGAGGCGTTTTTATGACTTTTAAAAGCGTTAAAATCAATGGAAACCTAAACCAAAGTTAATTAGTCTATCACCCACCCATTTTTGTTAAATAAAACTGACTAAAAACAAAATGTTTTGTGTGGGTGCTTCAAAGCTGTGTTGCTTAGTAGCATTTCAGTTTTTATTTGCCACCGTTAGCCGTTTAATGGACGACACGAGGTTACGAAAACATTACATTTTAATCACATGAAGCACAAAAACAAACGAATACCAGTGAATTGGTTGCTTTGAAATCAATGCGTGATACGCGATGAAACATTTTGTAGAGATGTTAAATATTTCACCATGAAACGTGACATTAATCATTTAAAATTGCCTTTGATTTTGCATTGCAGATGTCAATGAATATCAAATTTTCGATTTTATAACTTATCTATTGCAATTGCCACACAGTACACGAATAACACATACAGCGTGTATCAGTAAATCAAACTATTGCACAAGCTTAAAATTTATCGCCGAATTAATAATAATTAAAGTTGAAAGTTAAAACTAGAGTTGAGTTGATAAAACTTGAACGGAATTAATTGACGAAGTATTATTACAAGTTCAACGTTGAAGTACATATTTTGTTGTTGTCGATAAGCGCGTATCAATTAAGATGTTTGATGTGGTTAATGCTAGTTGGTTAATAAACAACAAGATTATTTTATAATTGACTTAAGTATAGAATTTCGATATCAACACTTGAACATTTAATAATTTTAATTTGTAATTAATTAATGATTTAATGTTTTAATAATTATAAATATATTCTTAGTATAATGTCTTTCATATAAGTTTGTATTAACAAAAACTTAACAGATACTGTAAAGTAAATTGTTAGAAGAAATGTACTGAATATTGAAATCTTATCATTTACTCACAATATTCTTATGATTTAAATTAAACAACAATGTTGCTATTTTATAGTTACAAATTTAATACATTTCTTAGTTGGTGCAATGGTGCATAAATCATGTTTTAAAGTTGATTATTCTAGTTTTTACGCAACAAAAAAAAGCAAATTAAAACAAAGTTTGTGTTTTGATTTGACGTCTTTTCATAACAATTTTCTTCACTTCCTTAGAATTATCCAAGCTGTCCAAGGTTAGCGTTGTCATTCGTATTTTCTTCTGTGAAAAAGATCGGAATATGGGAAAAGCTTGGAGCACATGCAATTATTTGTTTTATTTGCCGTCCTCCATTGTTAACATTTAAGGTGTATTCCAGAATTTAATTCCTTTTCTACACAAACTTTAAGGTAAATTTATTGACCCATTATTTTGACTGAAAAAAATCGACAAACCTAACTCACCAAAGTTATAATCTTCTATTTTATCTCTCGTAAAGAAACTAAACATGCTACAAAGGTGACACTTTGAACATATGTTTAAAGATGTACCAACGTAACAAAATAAATCAATAAATAATTATATTCTGAAAGTCATATAATATTCGGTAGTGGTAGTGGTAGCTTGTTAGTTGTCAACTAAACCAATCGTATTGCTTGTAATCCTTCGATAATACCTCATATTGTGTGTATTAACTGAGTTTGACATCAATGATGAATAACACCATATTGGATAACTAATGTTACTAAGGTGAAGATGGAGGTTAGAGTAAAATAGGTTATATGTTATTAAACGTTTCTTTTGTGGTGTGAAAAAGAATCCATATTAGTGTTTCACAAAGTTTGAATCGAAACCTAGTGTAACCCAAACCTGGGTGGAAAAACAACGAACTTATTTAATTGTTAGAATTATTAAATTGCTAAACTGCTGAATTTAGTAAATGATATAGTAAATGAGCAAGAACTTTTGTTGGAATCGATTGTTGTCCACGTAATCTGTTTAATATTTGCTCTTCTCTTGTTTCATCGGTTCTCCAAGAAAACAACTGATCATTTAGCAAAGTTTTAAATATTTCTTTTAAATTTTATATATTAGAGTATTTACTAGCAAATAATTGTTTTGCTTAAAAGAATAATCTATGAAAATAGCATATGAAATTTTAATACAGCTCCGTGCTTATACAACTATATGTTTGATATAAATAAGGAACTTATATTTTATTTCATAACTGACAATCTCAACTTAATAAAGCATGTCCTGAAATTATATTTATTTAAAAAAAGATGCTTGTGAGTGAACTTTTCTTTTGGAAATGGGAAATAAATCGAGGAAGGAACTACTTTAGTTGCTTGCTTTATTTTACTGCATCAGTTACACACGTGCACACCACACACATTCATATAATATTTGAACATTTCTTTATATTTCAATTAAGTGCATTAATTGGTTAAGTCGCCACACAATTTTAGCAAAAATACGCAGCCATATTGTATTAAATAACTTGTTAAAATTTAGGGCTTCTTGCAGATGAAATTTTCCCTTAAATGTTTACTTTTACATTAAATCCAACCCAAAGAATAATTAAACAAACATGTGATCAGTGGTTTCATTTATAGAGTTGCATAAAAATACAATTTCATAAAAATGTGTGTCGCTGTCTAGTGACAATTAAGTGCAAATATTAAAATTATGGGTGCTATTAATTATCGTCTCTGACATTAATTCCTAAACGGATACATAGCTTTCTTTTGTTTTGACAGCATAATCTTTTCCTTAAAATCAACATACGAAAACACTTCCTTTTTCTCTCTAGGTTTTAACATACTCAAAGCACTTTTATCAAACGTAGGTGTTCGGGTACGATAAATTATTGGGTAAATAAAAAAATAATAAAAGATTTCCACAACGGAAATGACACTAGCTCCAAAAAATAGTGTACCAATACCTCCAATGTTTACTATACAGAAGAAAGACAGATCATTTAAAACAGGTAACATAAACAAAAATATTTTTGAATTTGCCTTACCAATTAAATCATCCGTATCTCTAACAATCTTACGATGATACCTCATTCTAATCGGACTGAAATGTATTTTCAACATCGATTTATATTCATATTGAATTGCCAAATCTTCATATTCAGCAAATTGCATTGTATGAAAACCCACATAAATCACTTCCGTCTCAACACAAGATATCATACATTTCTTTCTATCTACTTCAGCGTACATCTGATCAGTAATATTTGCAATACAATTCATTTGTGAAAACTCATCGCAAAACAAAGACTTATTTGCCAACTCTGGTTGTAAGTAAGTCATGCATTTACAATACTTGACTTGGATTGCAGCTAACTGTTCTATCATACAAGATGGGAAACTGTAGAATAGAGAACTGATTAAGTTGTTTTCATCAGGAAAACGACATTGCCTGATATCCAATGGAATGTTTCGGACTCCTTTGTCATTCGCTGTGGGCTAAAACAATATTTAAAGTTTGATAAGTCGTCAATAGTCATTTATTCTAACAATCTCACTCTGATTTTAACATATAGATTTGCCGTTTTGTATGACAATTTAGCTTCAAAAAATATTTGTTTTTTCATTCCATCACGTGGGTAAATATTTTCTTCTCTGCTTATAACGTACACATCATACTTCACACTTTCAACCAAAAAGTAAAGTTTCAATAGCGATGCGTCATTTGCAGTAGCTGTGTATTCTGGTTTCGATGAATTCCTACAAAATAATAGTTTACAAAATATACTAAGAAATAAAAAAAACTAACAGAGCAATCATTGAGTTTATTGCAAAACAAACTCCATATGGTGTTTTCATAGGTAAGAATTTCTCACAACAATTGAATTCTACGTCATCCCAATAACATTTCCAAAATAAGTCAGTACAATTGGAGCGTACATTCTGTAGTTGCTGTAATTTATCGTTTAATAAACGGCAGTAAGTTGTGTGTTCTTTCCATGTTTGCACTAAGTATTCATTTGCAGGTTTTTTTGCCAAATATTCTGTTCTTAAACAATCTGTGAGTAAATCGACAGATCCGCGAAAGTAAATTAACTGGTTGGCTCTTTCAAGGAACTGACCAAAGTCTACTTTGTCTGGACCTTTTTCAATAAATTGTTTGGGAAAATGTTTTGCCAGTTTGTTATCATCGCTCAACTCTTTTTCGCATACCATGATGGCTGGATATTGTGTTATCCAATTGAGATAATTTGTATCCACTGTTAAATTGATGGGTTTTGTACGGAATTCTAATGCTGTACGTAACATTAGGACAATACCACAACTCTATAAATATACAATAAATTATTTACAATTTACATACATTTTTAGAGTATTTAATTAAATAATGTCACTAAACTGAGATTATGTTATATAAATTCTGTAATATATTGAACAACTCAAATTAAATATAAATATATTTATCCAGTAAAATATTATTTCGTTATTTAGTTTCAAATATTTTTGTTATAAATATTTGTTAACAATTTTTCTAAAAATGTTATTTGTAACGATCGGAACCGTATTGTATTTTTCCGATTTTATAAATACAATTTTGTATAACATCACTAAACATATTTTAAAATTAAAAACTTTAGTAGTAATTTTTAACCAATTGATTAAATTTGCACAGATGTAGTCAGTTTTATTAAAAAAGAATAACCATAATAGTAGTTTTGACTACTAACTCTTGCACAGGGTGTGTGCGACCAAATGTGACACTTTAGTTATTTAATCATTTCTTTCTCTTTGGTATCGTCACACAATACACACAAATATGAATCTGCCTCTCTTTGTTTTGTACTGCGCTAGGCTTAAATGGTATTTTTCTGTTATTAATTTTATTATCAACCAGTTATACCAACAGGTTTAAAAAAAAAGTTATAAAAAATGAGGCTGGCTACTTTAGACCAGCTCAAGTCAGGCACCTGATGTTGGCTCAAGTTAGGCAACTTGGCAAATTATAAAACAATTACTGCAATTTATAGC
>JARJDS010026117.1:0-16511 GCA_030264155.1 Atheta pasadenae | reverse complement strand
TGGCAAATAATGATACAGACCATTTTTGTAAAGAATTTCAAGAGCAACTGAGGTTTTGATCTAAGGGTTTTTTTAAAAAAACCAACCGTTTTTGAGAAAAATCAAAAAAACCGCAAGTCTGAAATTTTGATCTTTGACACCAAATAACTTCAAAAGCTTACATCGGATCGATGGGGACTTTTGAGGTTTCATTAATAACGATAAACAAAAGGTCTCCCCAAAAATTTGGCTTTCTGGGAATTTTTGTACATCAACCCATATAACTATTTTTAGATTGACTGGGCTATCAATGTTGTTCCAATTTAAAAACTGCTTGATGATTGATCTATTTGAATTTTTAAATTTGATACCATGCACTGATTGGCTGAAACTTTTGGGAAATTGCGCTGATTGGTTGCAACTTTAAATGACCACTGTGAAAATTACAGTTTTTCTTGTCTTAATAAAAGAGAAAATAAAGTATAATCCATAAACACAACAAAAATCACTTATAATGATTGATACACATTTATTTTTATTGAATTCCATTCTTTTTCAACTTTATAACACCAAAAGCGAGCAATAAATATGTTTTATCAGCAAGAACAAGTACCTAACATATAAGTACACACATCAATTACGTATTAATAATCTGTGGAGAAGTTTTCACGCAACTGCGTGAAAATGAATCGTTGATTGGTTACATGGGGTATGGGTTATGTGTTTATTTCATTCCAATAATATAATTAATTTAAATTATTTAAACGGCAAGTTGTTAATTTTACTATGAATCTTGAAATTCCCAAACTACGTCTGCTAGCAAACAACAGGGAAGAATTACTCCTCTCCGGGGGTGGTAGAAGCAGTGTCCAGAATCATTTCAAATGAGAATGGTTGGAAAGCATGACCCAAACCAGAGTAGAACTTGCTTTGGAACTCCACCCTAAATTTAAAAAAATAAACAATTAATTGACAACAAAATATTGAATGAAGAAACTCACCAATGCAAACGCAAAGTGTGTAAGAACGCAGACAAACCTTCCATCAACACTAAAATGGAAACGGTCAAACAAGCCCAGAAGCTGAAGATGATGTATAACGCAATTCCACCCCTCCAATCATCAACTTGCAAACCCTTGCTCAAAACCATGTTCCACAATACTTCAGACAATTCTGTAGAAAAAAATCAGTTTTATCGGTGTATGTCTAATTTTATTTTCAAAACTTACGAGCATGAGCCAATGACAAAGCCCACAAACGTAGATAAGAAGCGGTGTGAGACACCGAACCAAGCACATATTCGATGGTGTGGATTCCTTGATGAATAAACATCTCTGACATTTCTTCAGCTTCGTGACCACCACCCTTGGCCATCTCTTGAGTATTATTTTGCATCGGCTGTTCAGCGTCGCCATTCTCTGTGGCCGATTGCATTTGTTGATGCGACACAGAAAAGTTGTTCTTCTGCGCGTTACGCATAATAATAATAGGTTTGGCCAGCAACATCCAAGGGATGCACAACATGGCGCACACGACCAAGAGTTTTTGCAAACCAATCTGACCAGCGTACATTGTTGCATCACACACGGGGTCAACTTTAGTTTCTTTAAACAACACCATGTTGATAAACGTAATCAAAATGGATGGTGCGCAATGCGGACTCCACTTTACATATTTCAAATCATCAGTTGGGTAGTAAGTCACCCATTTGATAAACATCAACATTACCATATACAAGAACAAGAAACACAAGAAGATAACTTGTGGGATGAACTGACAGATGATGTCAAGTTTGTTTTTGAAGTACAAGTTGTTCCACAAAGACATGCTGACACCAAACAACATGTGGCAGATACCCAAAATGATCGAAATCTTCATTTTGTATGCGTTTTGGAAGATAATCTTGTTTTTAGCAAGCTGCCAAACGGGATCCAATCCGAACGGATAAGGATATTGCGCATACTCAGTCGAAGCTGGGTTTAGCATCATGCTATCTTCGTTCAAAACTTGGGTACCGGTTAAATTGGTAACAATCTGCCATTTCGACCCAAAGATGTTTAAACTTTTCGAAAACACGTCATTGTAGATCAAGCCAGTGTACATTGAGAATAAGCCCATGAGAAAAACAATGTAACGCCCTCCAAAGAAGATGTTCCAGATTTCGCTGTCAGATTTTTTCGCAGCAAGAGGTTTCTCTTTGAGAACCATCCAACCACCAAAGAGAGCCATGAGAGCGCCGTGGCCGAAATCACCAAACATCACAGCAAACAAAAACGGGAAAGTAATGATAGTGTAAGGAGCAGGATTCATTTCACGGTAAGAAGCAATACCGTAGGAGTCAATCAAAGCCTGGAAACCAACGGTGAACTTATTTGTGTGATTATAAGTTGGTGGATCTTCACAGGTCTCCATCCGGTTTAGAATTGGTGGTACTGAACTACCACTACGTTCCTAAAGTGACAAAATATTTAATTATTTTAACGGAAAACTCTCTACAATAAAAATTTAATATTTTAAATTAAAACTAAGTACTAACCGTTCCACGACGTAAAGCCAATTGAATGTTTTCTAAATCCAAAACAGGTACCCAACATTCAGCAATGAGACACTTTTGAGTAACATCCAAATTGAACAAATTCAACGTATGGTAAATCGCTTTGATTTTGCGAACTTTAACAAACCAATTCTTGATGTTCTTGGCAGCCGCAACTAACACACGATGACGATGGTCCTGAGTTTGGCCCAAGACAGTGTTCAGATCTTCAATACGGGTCATCACGCCCATGGCCATTTCACGACGATCAGCCGGAGCTTCCGGACATGGGTATAACGTAGCCCGGAAACCTTCGCAGATTTTCTTGACGCGGGTCTTCAATTGATCACCTTGGAAGAAAATGATGAACACCGACTTAAAGACTTGGTCACCCTAAGAAAACGCAATCCACAATTAATTTTTATGAAAATTATTACAATAACTAGTGTAATGGTTTGTAATTAATATTTACACTTGATGGATCTTCCAATGGCGTTTCAATTTCTGCCTGGCGAAGAAAAACGTTACCGCGGCAAGCACGCCATAACATCCGTTCGAAGGCCGGGATGCGTTCACGAAGAATTACTCCAGCGACGAAACTAGATTTTTAATAAAAATTTAGTTTTGGGATTATTATTACAGAAATCTTAACAGTTAAGTAGCTATTTACAAAATTGACTCAACTTTTTTATTTTTGAATTTTTGAAAGCTACAAACTTTTTTTTGAAAAATATTTTTAAATTTGAAAAAAAAAACGGAAAAAGTTAAGACATTTAATAAAATTAATCTTTAAGTTGTTGGCATTATAATTTAACAATTTCTGTAAAAAAAATATTAATTCAAGCAATTTCTTCAACACAAGACAGAATTGTTTTAGTTAAAACAAGGAAATCGCATTTTTCGAATTGTCGCAATATCAATAAAAAATCTTTGTTGTGATTTACGACTTTGTTGTTCCTTATGTGACAAAATTAATCATTTTGGACGTTTATAATCATTATTACTTGCATAATAGTTCACTAGTGTGAATTTGAAATGCGATTTCCGGATGTGGTCTTATCAGCACTTTGTTATTAGATTATTGTTTCAATTATATATTAATAAAATTGTCGTGGTGTCGAATATATATATATACATAGTGGGATAAATCAATAATAACGGTTGTTTAATACTTCGTACAATTATAAAGAAATTAATTAAAACATTTGTAACAAAACAAAAGCCAAAAATTGTTAAATTATAAAAACACAACACACAATAGCGTTAAGTAAAACATTAAATAACTTAGTCAATTTCCGAAAGATTTTTTACAAGTTAAAAGATAAACATTAAAAAACAACATTTATTTTTGTTTGTTAATTGATTTTTAGTAAATGATTTTGGAATAAGTTACAAATTGTTAATTATTGCGAAGAGTTTTTTTCTTGAATTAACCAAATGTAAAGTTTACACCACTGTAAATCATAAGGAAAACAATTATTGTTTAAAGTTAAGAACACGTAAAAACGTAAAACTGTCAACCAAATATAAACAAAAACAAAGAAGCAACATTCTGGCCAATCAAAAACCGCGCAATCATTAGGACCACATTGTGCAATTTTGAGTAAAGTGGAAAAAATGTGCTGATATAGATAGAACAGATAGAAAGTCTATAATTAGAAACATGTAAATTTGTGCATCTTTCTCCTTATCATAAGTGCGATAAATAAATACTTTGAATCAGATACAAAGTCTCCGAAATTTGCAATGTACGGTGCAATCAATCGCTACACTACACTTACAACTAACGACTAGCTGAACAAAACATTGAAAATAAAAATAATAAATAACAAGTATTATAATAAAGAAAGAAACGAATAAAAGTCTGAACCATTTAAATAAATTGTGATTATAGTAAGAATCTTACTGACCATGGAAGAAAATCTTCTGGATCAATAGATTTCTCCGGAAAACTGTTTAAAAAACAAACATTACGTGTTAAACTTTTGACTAATTGATTATTAATTGACAATAAAATTGATTGAATGATTTGATAAATGCAATAATGATTTATTTGATTCGATTTGCTACAAATTAAAAATTTAAGAATTAAGAATGCAGTTAAAAATTAGTAAGAAATTTGAAGAGATTTGAAGTAAGTTATTTTGATTAATTAAGATGATAATGATTAACGATTGATGATAATAAAATGTACAAAGCAAAATTTTGGTTTTGTTTCAATTTAAACTAACGCGTATTTGTTTTGAATTTTTTTATAATAACGTATGAGTGAAGAAAAAATGGGGGCAGTGGAACTTGTGGCATGAGATACGTACCCGAGTTGCACAGGGCCAAGGGCGCCTTGTCGGGCAATCGAGTCGTCGCTAATGAGGGCCCTGGTCATAGACTCGGTGGGATTTACACCACCTTCGTGCTGCCACAACACAACACATTAGCAAATAAAAAAAACACAACAACAACAAAAATTAAACATAACATAACAAATTCAAAAAACAACAACAAAAGAATCACAAAAACAAGTACGACAGTACAATGTACAGGTTTTTATAAGACAATACAAACAAAAATAAATAAAGGCAAAAAATGTGTGTTGTTATGTTATGTGAAACGTTTTGTGTATAAGATAAAAATAGTCATTAAAGTAATAAGTACGTAAAACACATCCAGCACAAGTTAAGTTAATAAACCAACCATTTAAGTATATGTTTAATAGCTAAATTGTTATGTGGTTAGTAGTTTATTTGTAGCATTTGTTAACAAGCAATAGGTTTAGTAGTTTATGTTAGGTTTTGATTTTTTTACATAAGTTTTTTTACACAAACTACACGCACACAATTCAAACAATAGTTCAAACATAATACAAGTAAAGAAAGACACACTAAAATTTTCTAGGTTTTAGAATATTTTCAAATATTGCTAGCGCTAATGTGGAAATACTTCACTAATAAGAGGTACATGTTTCATAAATTGGTGTTTTAAAGATAGGAATTGATAATACTTAATACATTTCTAACATTACTTGACTACCAAAGCGAAACACTACGATACTATACAAACACAAAAACCAAAACGAAAACTTTCAATAAAATTAATAAACGAAAACAGTAAAATAAATAACAAGTTTTTTTTTTAATTTAATAAACTACAAAAAAACGTATATGTACCCGATATTTTTATTTAAATATTCTGAGAAAAATATTAAAGTTTTAAACTATCTTAGATAGTTTAAAATCTCGGAATAAACTGGCAATCGCCAATTTGCTTTCAATTTTTCCCAAAAATGTTTAAAAGAATATAGAAGGAAACTATTAAACTATATTTCCATCGAAATGTTTACATTTTTGGACTTTTCGTGTGAGTTCATATTGCAAGAACTTATTAAAAAGAAATAATTGAGGAGTAGGAAAAATATTGAATTATTAAATTTTCTCATACATGTTTAGAACAAACTATTAATGGAAATGAAAAAAACAACTTAAATAGTAAATTTGTTTTTAAAATTAATTGTTTAATAGCTATAAATTGACATAAATCACGAAAAACATAAAACCCGATTGATAAAAATTCACAGCTAAAATGTTAAATTATTGAAATGTCCTGCAAATTTTCAGGAAAATTATTTAATAGATATTAAAAAACAACTCATAAACTGCATTTTCTAACAAATTTAAAAGGTTTAAGATAACGTGTTCAAAAACCAGATGAAAAATAGAAACAAAGACTGTTTTAGGATAAAATCTATAATTCGAATTTTTCTGACTTTTTCCGAAAAGTTCCTGGAACTTTGTATAATAGATTGAATAAATAACTGTAAAACTTCATTTTGCATTAAATTTAAAGCTTTAAAAATAACGCAATCAAAAATTAAGAAAAAAAAACGAAGATAAAATGCAAACCCGCGAATGTTAGAAAAAAATCCGAAGAAAACCGTTTTAGACAAAAAAATACGAAAAATAATAACGAAAAATATTATATTGCCATCTTCTCCCGTAAATTATTAATAAGTACAAAAACTAAAGTTAATTAATCTCCATTTTCCTAAAATATTTAATTACATAACTATACACGTGTTGAAAAGCAACAAAACCACACAGAAAAAACACACAATTTTTGGGGATTTCCAATTTACCGCAATTTAATTAATGGTAAATTTACAACAAGTATTTAATACATTGTTTACGTTATTTAATCAACCTTGAATGTCAAACGATACGATTTGACTCTGGTGCTTGACATTGTAACATGTTTACTTTTTGATAGACGAAAAAAATATTTAACCAAAAAAAAAATCAAATACAAAGCACCCGTTTAAAAATTCTAACAAATAAACAAATCAAACACTAATTTATTCATCATTAGCTGATAATAAAAATGCAAGTAAACACAGTAAATTCAATCCACACGTCTATTATTCGTTGTTCGATGGGTACGCTAATCTAAATATTTGCAAACTTGCATTGTCGTTATGTAATTGCCGGCGCCAGCTTTATTGCTCCACGTTATTTTATTAGACGACACACTTAATGAACGAACTAAGCTAATACCTTTTACAATTCAAAACTTATACGTCATTTACAAAACAATTAATGTAAATTAATATAAACTTTGAATTCTAAACATAAAAAATGATTAGTGTCCCTGATCTGCTGTTTAAATGGATCAGTTTTATTGAAAATAAAAATAAGTAAGATTAACTTTTGATTAAAATATAATTGAAATTAAAAAAAATCAAACCACGCTTTTAGGCTTGCCTTAACGTAGATCTGCTGTCACCATCAGCAACAAACATCATCTCAAAGTGCTGTAAGAACCACAAAATGATCTCAAATATTTACATTTGATTTATTGATTAAATAATTAATTATGGGGTGTGGGGATAATGTCTCCAATTAAATTTTTAAACTATGATTGGAAGGTGGTTTCGAAATGCCTTAATGCCTTAAATTTTTCTGTTTTTTTTTCTGATAAATAAAAATATCTGAAAATGTACAAAAATTAATTTACCCGAGTTTGAGTGCCTGACCACCGGCTCGCAAACCCTCCTCGCCCAACAAGGTCACTTGCTCCTCCTCCCTCGAAGGATCAGCCATCTGAGCAGACCCAACACGTTCAGCCTGGCGACACACAATGCCCACAAAGAAACCTAAACTACCCACTAATAAGCTACCCTCGTTATTTGTTCATTTAACTAAAATTTTGATTTTTTCTCAATGGTTCTCTAAAATATGATTCTGTGAGGATTATAGGAACCATAATAAGGATCAGGTAAGTAAGAATTTTAATAATTAAACCAAAACCAAACAAAATCAACAGAGAGTGTTAAAAATGGGTAGCAAATTAATTAACAAATTAAAATGTAAAATCGTTGTAAAATATAAAAAATATTACATAAACTTTAATAAAATAAATTATAAAGCAAAGCATTTTTTTTCTGTTTTGATTTTCACAGTTTAACTAAACCAGAGTTAAACTAAAACAAAAAGATTTGTTGTTAGTTAGCTAGTAGCATTGGATGCTGTGGTGATTTGTTAAGTATAAACAAAAGCGTTTTTATGGTTTTTAATGTTTTCAAAGCATGTTTTCTGTAGTTTTGCAATTTCACGAACACGAAGTGAGGACGTGAATAATGACAATTGTGGAATGATGCAATCTAAAAATCAATATACCGGTATTCACTATTTATAGCTCATTAATGCTTAATAAAGTCCTAAAGAACGTTAAGAATAGATTAGAAGTAACGATAATTCTGTGCAAATAAAGAAACTAACTAGTTAGTCACGTTCGGTTTTATAAAGAATATAATTTTTTACTTTTATTATTATTATTATTACGCAAGGTATAATAAGTAATAAATAATAAACTTAATAGCTTTATAGAACTAAGTAATCTAGTTAGTAATCTCGTGATTAATGTGACTTAATTTATTATATTGATCCATTGATGTTTTGATTGTTGCTAACACGCTGGCTGATCCACCAGTTTATTTAATCATTGATATGTTTTATTGCATCAATAAAATAATTAGTTTTAAAGTAAATATATAGGGAGCGTTAAATTTTTTTAAATTTTGATAAGGTTAAGGTCATAAAATTGTGAAAACAATTTCTACAAATTTCAAAACATTTTTTTCGAAAAATAATGAAAAAACAAAGATTCAAAAATGATGACAGCCTTCCGGTAAAATATGAAATAAATTTCTAAAACGACAAATCTTTTGGAGAAAAAAAGACAAAAGTTAATGGAATTTATCAATCAAATCAATCAACCAATCAACAAATAAAACAAATTATTTGGTGGAAAGAATGAATTCTTTCAGATAAAAAACAGCAAATACCCTTCGAAATTGTTATCATTTTTATGAAGAAAATTATAAAAACTGGCAACACATATATCTGTGGAAAAATTATGAAAATCTTTTAAAAGAGCAAAATGTATGTATAATGTTGGAAAAATTATAAAACATATTTAAAAACAAAGTTAAGAAAACTAGTTAAGAGTTAATATCTTGAAGAACAAAAAATGTAAAGTGTAAAACTTTAAGAAAATGGAATTTTTTTAAATATTTCAAAAAACCTTTGATCTTAAAACGTAAACTGCAAACAATCAATAAAAAATTCTCAATCTTTAATTAATCCCTAATTGACGTAAAACATTAATTGTGCTAATAAGTGAATAATCTTTGAATTGATCCAAAAATCATAGCTTTAAAAGATAACGTATTATAGCAATAAAAATCAGAATTAAAAATCTTGGTAGTAGGGCTTTCGAAAATTTCCGTTAAATACATATTAAATGACGTAATTAATTAATCCGTCACATACGAAGATAACAATTTGATAACAAGGGATAAACCTATTTACAGTTTCAAACAATACGTTTCCGAAACTCAAAGTAATTTATAAGTGGAATGTTGTTACTTATTATGTTCAAAGAAATATACTAAAATTAATAAGTACGGTGGTTATTATTAGAAACTCAAATTTAAAGTTCAAACTTTAAACGAAATTAAAGTTAAGCACGCAAAACAAACGTGAACGGATTTTTTTCAATTCGTCACGCATGTCACGCGGTAATGTGAAAACCAGAAATATTTTTAACGGTAGGTTATTCACGTCAAGCAATTTAAGCAATTTGTTTTGTTTCGCGATATTAAATTTTCAAAATAATTCGGCTTCTTAAAAATTAAAATAAATTTTGTTTTATAACTTTATGTATATCTTTTTTCTAATAAGGTTTAGTTATAATTATGTTTTTTTTTTTTTACTCAACGATAACTAACTGATAAGGACACGTTAATAATTTGGTAAACATTTGAAACGTTTCAAACGTTAATATATATATATAATATATAATTATGCGTTATTTTTTTTAATCACATATACTGCTTAGTATTCTGTATTCAAATCAAATAAAAAAAACCACACACGCAATCATACATCACGTGCGTATTCCATTTTGGGTTTGTGTTGAATTCCTTAGCGCGTTTAATTTTAATTTCGCGTGTACGTCGCGTAGTAAGCGTTTTTAATTGGGGCCACAAACACAAACTTTCCAATGTGAATTCTATTCCTATTTATAAGCTACAAATACAATTAAATTATATTTAAATAAAATCTATCTGCAAAAATGTTTGAATAAAATGTGTGAAGTTTAACACAAGTACAACAACAATGTGATAATTGTTCTAAGAAAAATGACAAATTCAACTGTTGATATTTCATCGTATAACCGGCTACAGTCTGCGGATCGTTGTAAACCGTAAAGAGATAAATTAAGCGGAATTTTTCGCTTGAGGCTTTGGTAGTGTTTGCCCATGGGTGATGATTGTGAGTCATCGCAATCAATAAAATGTATCGTAATCACGTGATTAAATGTACGTATTGTACATTGTATTGAACAATAATTGCTAACATTAAACAGAGTTGTGTTTTGTGGAAATTCAATTGAATTTAAATCAAATATAACGTCAATTTAATGATACAGTCTAAACAAAGTGAATTATCAAAGTAAAGCCCTGATTTCGATTGATTTAAAACTATTAAAGTACAAAAACATTGTGATTTAAAATTGTTTATAACAAAAGTTATTCATAATGAGCTAAACTACAATTTATATTCGTAACTTTTTTTGCAATACCGCAACAGTTTTACTAAAACCTCAAAAAAGGTAAAGAAACATTAGTTAATTTTCTTTTTTTTTCTATTTGTTTATAAAAATAAGTTATTCCTGAAGAACTAAACTACAATTTAGTTTCATAATTTTTTACTAAAACCTCACAAAAAGTAATAATTCCAAAAATACAGTTTCGTGTAAATAAAACGCAATATCCAGTCAAAAGATATCGACGAGAGTAATCAATGAAACTATAAATAAAAATAAAACTCTAACAAGAAACACGCACAATTCGTACTGGTCTAGACTCTAGAGTACATAACCAAACAACAATAAATAATCCGAAACAACCATGAATTCTTGAATGTCCTCTCTCTTTCCTACATCTTAACACACCTGAATTATTTCGCTGTAGGTTTTTGTCACCGTTGTGGCTTATTACGTTGAGTTATGCGCGCGATATGAATGCAAACAAATTCATGAACTTTTCATGGGCATGACATTCACGTTAACAAAACCACACAGCAAACATCGACAGACAAGAGACCTCTCAACTCAAAACGGCCTTTAGAAAATCGTAAAACTAATTCAATGAATACAAAATTGCACGATAAATAAATAGTTTTTGCTAAAAAAATTAATAGTCAAGAGCACCAAAACCAAACCAAATTAAACTTCAAACCAATCAAAGTAAAATCAGTAAGTAAATAAGTAAAGAAATAAAAGCATGAAATATTTATAAGGGAAAAGGATGTCCTAACTCTTCAAATTCAATATAAATAATTTAACCTATTATAATATTAATTGGGCATTAATTGTGTAGACTCCAGGCTGATCTAAAACATTTTTATAAAACACACACACACGTAGGACACAAAAACACAAAGCTTTGTGTGTTTTTTTTCGTGTCGACTCTTATCGAAAACGATGTGGATCCTAAATATTTCGTGTTATTATCATGTTTACAATAATATGATGCGTTGAACGCACATTCGCACAATCGCAACACCCATGTCGTAAATAACTTCAACATGACGCTGTGATAATTTTGATCAGAACATTAATTGTGATAAATTGTGGTATTGTGGACGTTGAGTGATAAACAGCCGCAACAAAGAGGCAGGCACATGGCATGCATGTTTTCCAATCGTTTCCATCATACATTTAATATAATTTATACTTAAGTAATTATCTTACCCATTGACCTTATTAAATTTAACTTACAAATTAAAGAATTACAAAAATTACAAGTAACCGTAATCCAATCTAATATATAAAATGTAATTTAATATAAATAAAATCCCCCATCACATAGTTTTTATTTAAAAATTTCGATAATATAGAAAAATCATGCGGATTTTAGTTAAAAATTTTGAAAGCAACAAAAACTATTAACGCAGAATAACATTATTTGATTTCACCCTAAAAAATCTTATATTTCTAATGAAAATATTAAAAATTGTTTATAACAAAAGTTGTTCGCAATGCCCTAAACTACATTCTTTCTTAATAACTGTTTTGCTAACACTTTATTTTATTTATTAAGAAATAACTAATAAAACCCGCAGAAAAATACCAACCAATGAAAAAAATTAACAGAAATTTCCAAAATTATAGTTTTGACATTAACACTTATAAAAATCCTGGACATAACAAATATTTAACTTACTAATATTCAATAAAAACAACAATAAAACACAATAACACGTTAATCAATGTGTTAACTGAGTTATTATTAGTTTATTTGTCAAATCAATAAAGCCAACACAAACAAAACCGTTCAAAACAGTTAGGTAAATCTCCGTTCAAAACTCTTCTTATGTACAAGCTGCGCACATATATATATATACTCAATGGTTAGTACATCTGTTAATATGTACATGTGGTGCTCATGTTTGAACTTACAAAAAAGTAAACAAGTCCGGAACTATCGACCGACGTCGTTGTTGCGTCGATGCATCCTGAATTCATTCAATTCATTTCGAAATGATTAAATTATTAATCAATCAAAAAATTAGTAATTAATATTATTATGCGTTAATAGTTTTTGTTTATTGTTTATTCTAAAATTAATCAATGCATTTGTGGAGATGCGTTTTAATATTTGATCAATGTGCTATTTTATTAAATTAAATTTTATTAGTCGCATTCCTGACATGCTAATTATTATTTTTTATTTTAAATCAACCCTTCAATTTTAATTGCATGTAATTTTTATGTCAATAAATGGCTTGAGTCACAATCATTCTAAAAACTAATGACTTACCTCATCGAAGAAAACTTGAGTTTTGCGTAGAATCTGCTTGAGTTCAGTCAACTCCAAGAAATTACGTTTCAAAGCCTCAGCATTTTGATTTACTTCACGTAATTCATTTTCTAATTTTTCAAATGTAGCCTAAAGGGAGGAATAACAATTTTCATTTTTTATCCAAAATTTTTTGAATATGTATAAATAAAACTTTTAAAGTAAAGAAGAAAAAACTTAATTAAATTGTAGTTAAATGCAACATTAACCACATAATGTTGCTTTAATGAATTGATTACCTCAAGATCAATCATTTCCCTTGGTTGGGGGGCCTCGGGACTTTCACCAGTGTCAAGCATGGGAATTCCATCCTTCTTGATTTCTTTCTCAAGGTAACGCAACTTGCGTTCCATTTCGTCGCAGCGCCGAACTTCATTGACGAACTTACGTTGAAAAGCATTGACGTCTGGATTTAACTAGAAAACAAAATTACATAAGTCTTCTTGTTATACATTGCTGTTATACGAAATAACCCGCATGTGGGCAAAAATGAAAGCACTTACGTCGCGGAATTGTACCAAACCCAATTCGCCCAACTCCGAAACGCAGGCATACGCTGCTTCGCTCTGCAAGAAGAGCTGGCAGAGGGTCATCTCCGCGCTGCGAAATAGCGACCCCATGATTGCGTTTATTCACTGTGTTACTTCCGTCGAATTCAGGGCACTATCATAGTATTTTATGATATCTGAGTAACACAATGTCGTGTGGAACACGACGAACGACTAGCCAACGTCCAACTCTCACTGTCACGCAGACGCAACACTCACAACTCCCAGCAGACGCACGCAAAACTCGACTGAATATTGATTGCTTTGCGAGCGAGGCCGCAATATCGAATGAATCAAGTGTGCTACGCAATCCACAGCGCCCCCAATGAACTTTGCGGAGGTTACATGAAATAAACAAGGAAACATTTAGTGACATCTTACCTCACAAACCGGAACTATAATTTAACAAAAATAATTCTAAATGTTAACAACAATAAATGTGATAATTATTTACATACATACCTTTAAAATACACAATCAAACGTTAATTATAACAACATTATTAACAAAAACATTAAAACTAACGTAAATATTAAATTAAAAACCGAAATCAACACCCTCGGTGTTAGTTATTTGAACTATATTACTAACAAAACAAAATTTGTTTACTAGTTAACTTTACACTTTTACCAAAATTTAACAACAATAAACAACCATACAAACCTATAACATGTAATAGCAACATAATTAATGTTGAAGCTTTATTTTTATAATAAAAGTATTACAAATATATTAAAATTTATTTCGATAAAAATGATTTTTTATTGAAATATTTATAAAAAAATTCACACAGGGCAAGAATAAACATTTAAGTGTTTGTCCTCTGATACTGACATAATTTTTGTGCTGTCTGGACTGAATTTGACCCCCCAAACCTGATATCACAAGCAAAAAACATTAAAAACATTTTTAACCTTAAAATTAAAAGTTTATACCATTTATACTTATCTATCAATTATCAAATGAGTTTTTTAAAGCTATTAATCTAAAAATATATAATTTATTACCTGATCTTGATGTTCTGTGAAAGTATGTATGCATTTTTTTGTTGAGACTTCCCAAACTTTGACAGTTTTGTCTGAACTTCCAGAAACAAAATGTTTCCCATCTGGTGCATATGCAACACTTAAAACCCATGATGCATGCCCTGATAATGTTGCTACAACATTTGCTTGTTGCCTAAATATTAAAATATAATAATAAAAACTTAGCTTTGAGTTTTTAAATAGAAAAAAACTTACACATCGTAAAGTTTTAAATGTCCATCATCAGATGCAGTAAGTAAAAACATTGAATCAGGTGAAAAACTTAAAGATCTGATAGGCATAGCATGACCTTCAAGTGTATGACACAATTTGTTAGCTTCAACATCAAATATGTTGATAATTCCATCAATCGCTCCACTTGCAATGTATTTTCCATCAGGGCTCTAAACATTAAACAAATTATTTGATGCTTAAACTCATAAATTGTAACATACATAAGCTATACTTAAAGAAAATTTGCTATTTGTATCATAAGTTTGTTCAACTTTAGCAGTTTCAACATTGTACACAGTAATTTTTCCTGCTTGCGAACCAGAAATTATGAATTTATCATCAGGACTGAATGCCACAGTCCATAAATCTAATGGTCCAGTTTCAATATTTGATATTTTTTCACCTTTGTCCAAATCCCATATTCTCATACTTGAATCTAAAGAACTTGATGCACATACTAAGAAAAAACAAAGTTTGTTTTAAATTCATAAAACTTGTATGAAACATAAGATAATTTGAATTAAAACCTAAAAAACTTACATTTTCCATTGTTACTAATTGCAACAGAAACAATTCCAAGTGAATGTCCTTCCAAATTATGTTTGAGTTTAATTTCATCTTTATTAAGTGTCCACACTTTGACTAAATCATCGAGACCACCTGTTATAATAAAATCTTCACTGTCATCCTCATTAATTGAACTTCTGTATGGATTTTAAGTCACAATTATAATAAATACATTATATATTTAATGTATGAATAAAAATTACCTAGAGTTCTCATTTTCTGGATCATCTTTATCCTTCGAAACCTTGGACTTTATGGTTTTACCCCAAGCACAACTCCAAATGCTGTCTTCGTGAGCATTTTCACGTTTTACGAGCACAGAATACTAAAAATTGATGTATTAATATTTTAATGTAATTATATTTTGTTATTTTGTACCATTTTTATGTAATTTTCTTGTTTTATTTAAAGTTTTAAAATTATTTACATTCACAGTTATATTTTTGGGTTAGAAAATGCAAGCGCCTTATGAAACAACAGCGCACAACACGCACAACAGCTTCAATCTCCATTATTACTCTTCTGACGCTGCTGCTATCTGTTGTTAAATACAAAAACTAGACAAGAGCATTATTCAATTTATAAATTCAAAAACATATATATGTATAATATATGTATAAATTTATAAAAAAAATTGTTTTTTTAATGTTCTATTTAAAATTTAAAGAAAACTAAGGAATAATAATACTGAACTTTACAAAGTTTATCACAAAACACACAGTGCGACATCTGCTAGTTGTTTTACCAACTAAAACTCTGAATACAAAGTTGCCTACAGTCATTTACTAATTTTTTTTAATTATTTTCTAATTGTTTTTTAAACTTTAGTTATAGTTTATAACTTTTTGTGAACTTGTCTACTAAACCCAAAAAACCTAAAAAATCTAATTTTAAACACAAAACATTAAAATTTTCAGTTGTTTCCTAGATATTAATGAATTTCACGCATTTTGTAAGCGTTATATTTCCGCGTTTATTATAAACTATTTTCCAGATAACTTTCCGTTAAGGTCAAAAACAACATAAATACCTACTTTCCATACAAAAATAATAACAAATAAACGACACAATTCTGAATGCGGTAGTAATCAAGATATTTACAAAAACGTCACATTACGTCACTACTCAGAAGTAAACAACAAACAAACTTTTGTTTTAAACTTCAATTTTATTTAGAAGCAAGTAAACTTAAAGGATTGCGACAAAAA
>JARJDS010026100.1:0-18170 GCA_030264155.1 Atheta pasadenae | reverse complement strand
GCTGCAGTGCAATGACAAGTGACAACTCACAACGCAAGAAAGGCAACATGAAATTAAAGTGTTTTATTAAATTGTAAGTTTAATTTAAGAACCGCGTAAATTATATTTTATTATTTTATTAACAGAATAAATGTAATTGTAATAAAAATAATAAATTAAATTCAAGCATGTAACCTAGGCAACCCAATATACAAACTTATACAAACATTTTAAATTATATAATTTTATTTAACAATATTCATTATATAATAGTGCCAGGATACGGAAAAAATATGGCACACTGTGCGTAATGCAATCGTTTCATTTATTTTAATGATAAAATAAACAAAAGAAAAATTAACTTACTAATGAATTAACTCCACTTCCAAGCTGATTAATTGTGACCGATTTCAACACTCTTCAACATTTTCAAATACGAAAAATGTGTCTGTCAATGTCAGAGTACTACAATTCAGCATCTTTTCGCTCCTTTCGTCCACTTTTGTCGTACCTCCCCGAAAACTTTTGACTTTTATGATTATGAATTTCGCATCTCGTGGACTCGCGAAAAGCTCGCCGCACGTTACTTGCTTTTTCTATAATAAAAGTTTGTGTGGCGCGGATTTTAATACCGTTTCGCTTTCTGGTTTTCTGGCTTTCGTCCACTTTCGTCGTTCGTCGCGGCGCCTTGAACGAACACCGAACATACTTTGATACTTAATTAAAAGAAGTTTTACTTCATCTTTCACCGACTCTCACACACAGAGACATAAAAAAGTATAAAACGTAAGTTGAGCTTTGGTAGCAATGTGCTTTTCCGTCTGGACGCCTTGCAGCTCATCCACTAAAACTGGAAGATATCTCGCATCCACTCCTACTATTGCCGATTTTAAGCTTCGCACACTTTCACACATTTTACATCGGTGTGTACGGGTGAAAAGTGTGAAAATCGTTCTTTTCATTTTCTACGCGGTTCTGGTTTTCATCTCGAAAGATCTTGACTCCTGGCGTTTGTTCAAAATTATAGAAAAGTTATTAAAGCATGTCGTCTGTTCTTATTCCTTGGGGTTGGTGGTATGAGTCGCAAAACGAACACAAAGTTTATAATCTGTGATATTTCATAAAATTACACTTTTCTTTTAATAAAACGACTAACATTTAAAGTTTTCTTTTTAAATTACTAACGAAGATTTAACACCTAACGCCCTCTACGTATTGTTGATTTTATCACAGCGCCATCTGTCGGATTAAAGCGAGCATTAAAACTTTAAACCTCAAATCTCAATACTGATTTTTTCAAAGACAGTTCAAAGACAAATAACTCAGACAATTTTCAACCGAATGACTTGAAATTTGGAATATATTTAGGAATATACATTGTCTATAAAAGTACAAAAGATTTTGTTATTATATTGCATAGTTCATTAGTTATTAACATTTATCTGACAATTTTTAAGGAAACTTTTTTATTTTTTACTTTAGAAGTGCGCCATTTGGCCAAATGTCATTATATTGCAAACATTTTTCGTATGTGTATAGCTATTATTATAGAGAATCAAATAAAATTATTAGTTTATTATAATTAAAATAATTACAGACTCTGCTTGTCCAAACGTGGATCATTACCAAAAAAAAACACGCCATCGCAAAAACGCTTTACCGCCGCCATTTTGAAATAAAACGCTTCAAAAATATTATTGTAAGTAGTCACTAACATGTATTATAAAATCACGTTAAAATATTTTTGTTTTTCTTTGTAGTATTTATGAAAACAAATATTTTCTAAAAATTTTTTTTTGTTTCTAAAGTTGCCTATCTCTGTAAGTTAAAAACAAAACAAAACAAAAGACAATAAGCAGACATCGTTTTGTTTTATAGAAAATTTTAATTAAAACACAATAGTTAACATCAATAACTGTTACTTTTAACTGTGAACTCTTCACTCTTAACTGTTAACGTGTTAAGAAGCAAGAGCAAAATATATCTTTGTACGAAAACGAAATAAATGGTTTTAAAACTCGCGGCAGGCAGCAATTTGAATATATATGTTTCAAGAAGTCGTAAATTTCCCAACTAATGCTCGACGTCTCGTCGCGCTCTATGCTCGTATGTGCGTCTAGGGTGACCGGGGGTGGCGTGGCAGGTTGTACCGACTCACCCGCTGCTCCTGCTGCTGCTACTTGCGAAACGGCAGCATTCTTTTACGCGCACAGCGCGCTTCCAACGACAGAATTATTACTACTTCATCACTCTCGAAGAAACGCTGAAACGAAACAAGACAAGATGAAATACTTAAACGTCGGCGGGCGAAACTGCTGTCTTGACGTCGAAGAGGAGTTAATTAAAAATATAAATAACCAAAGTTACTTTTTACTCGTTTTAGAAAGATGCACTTGACACATATGCTCATATAAATTTAAAAAAAACGAACATAACCAACAAAAATCAATTTTAACAAGAAACTGAAAAAAAATAACCTCAAAAATTTATTAGAAAAATTTATTATGTTTTGACAAATAAATACAAACAAACGTGTTTAACAACAAATTAAAAGTCATCCATACATTATTTCATAAATCTAAAACCTAATTAAGTAATATATAATTAATTTACACACTGATTAAATCATAATTAATATGTACAAAAATAATTTCATTATTTTGTTTTTATTTCTTGAAGCTTAACCTAAAAAATCTTAATTGTTGAATTATTAAAAAATTAAATGTAAATTAAATCTAAGGACCAACAGAATTAGGACCTAAAGTCTTCATGAGTTTGTAGCAATCCTGCAAACGCTTCTTATCTCCAATCCTTTCCAGAGTTTTCGCTGCTTCAGCCAACATCCCAGCGCGCTCTCCCGGTAAGGAAATCAACTGTCCTGGGAGATGCCTGCAGGCTAAATACAACGCAGCAGCATGCTGCCTTTCACCCCCCAACTGCTGTTGATTTTTGTCTGTAAACAAGTAAATAAAGTACAAAATAAGTACAAAATGTTATATTCACAAAAATGTTCATCAAAATGCTTAAAAAAGCAAATAATATAAAAATTAAAAATTAGGAAGACAAACATTTTAAATTAAACCGTAATGAGTTTTTACCTTTGCCACAAATCATGCTGCCTTTGGAATGGCGATGACGCAAAGATTTATCCAGCAGTTGTTGAGTCTTGCCGGGGGCGGCACCTGCCATCAAGCGTGATGTCGCTTCATATAAGAAAACACGAGGCAAAGCCGACTAAAACCACAACAAAAATGATCAATAAACCTCATAAAATACACATTCAAATAAAACATACAGGAATATGATGTGCAATCCCACGAAGTGAGGTTATATCCTTTTGGAACGCTGTCAAAATGGCGGCTGAAACAGGCACACAGCTGGGATCCGATTCGACTGCATCTTCCCAAACAGCAGTACGCGTTTCCAACAACCAATCACAAAGTAATAATTGGGTTAACTGTAAAAAAAAACATTTAGAGGTTAAAATATGTTTGACATAACCAAACATAACCAAACACAAACAAAAAAAAACAAATTAAAAATTTTGTTTTGCTTAAAATGTTGTCATTTTTATAAATAAAGATTGCACTGAAGAGACACTGCATTGATAAATAACATGCAATGCAACTACAATGCACCTTCATTAATAAATAAAAAATAAACAAAACTAAATTTTGAGGTTAAGAACTTACCAAAACTTTAATATTTTGTTTCTTGCAGCTGTTAAACGTCAAACTGTCTTCTAATAACCTTCCAGCCATGTCGCACTGTCTCAAAATAATTTTATGTGTCTCTTGATCAGTCAGATAAGCCCTTCTGGCTTTAAAACCAGCAATGACAGCTTTCGGTAATGGATCACTCATGTTTGCCAATTGTTTCGGAATGTTTTCAATGTTATTGTTCAAGCGTTCAGCGTTTTCGTCTTCTCCCAACAACCAATAACAAGAACATGCGATTACGTTCGTCCACCAGGTTGCAATTTCATCATCTTGATAGCGTTGTAAAGTGGTATTTGCGAAAATGCTACTTGGATCTTTATCCAAGTTTTCGACCAATGACTGCACATATTTCAACACGTCCATTGTATTTGTTTTTTTCGACGCGTCATCGTCACCATTACTTTTACTTCCGGGAGCTACCAAGGTTTGTAGTGATTTTTCTATTAAATGTTCACGGTACAACTGAAAATGTTCAAAATTTTAGAGATTAAACTTAAAGGTTACGTTTTTAGGGTTATGAGTTTTTACCTTCATAACAAACGCCATTGGTTCAGATTTATTCACAACAGTACAAAATGGCAAGCCTTGATTTTCAGTATCTTCATACGTGATATTTTTTGTGGTTAAGAATTTATACCCGTAAACTTGAAATATCCATTTAAACCTTGACGGAATCGGATCGCAGGTATTTGTTGTGGCATTTTTGGCCAAATTAATATAATAGCGATGAAAACCTTGCACCATATTGTAACAACTGTGCTTTATTCTTAAAGCAACGCCAACGTAGATGTCAATTAGTTGTAATGGCGGCATCATGTTTCCGGCTGCTTCCGCTAGGTTCACCGACGATAAGCCTAAGACTAAACCAGATAAATGTCCGTACTCGGTAGGGCCTTCCACTAATTGGATTTGATTCAAAGCGTGATAGATTAAAGCCAATTCGCGGCATGAAGTTTGTGCTTCGTAACGTATAACGCCATCTGCAAAAAATCCACCGGTGTGACGTGATAGCCATTTGCCGATCCACAACCGATGCGACGCTTGCCGGAAAAGTTGCCAAAGTACTGATGTGATTAATTCAATCCGTGATGTTGGTAAAGTTACACCGAATGTTTGTAAACAACGCCGGAGTTCTTGTTTAGCTCTGCCATTGTCACCCTTTTAGAAGAATTAACATTTTAATGTTTGTAATGTGTTAAGCATGCTTTAGATTAAAATTAAAGTGTACGTCAAGCGTTATGTGATAACTTCAATGTTCTCAAGATGGCCGACGAAGTGACGCGAAGTGTGTGAAAAACGTAAGTTATTTTGAGTTTTATATTATTAATTTTAAGATTCAAAACTTAAAATATGCGGGAACCCATAGTTTGAGTGGTGTTTTAAGTGATGAGTTATTAATTTACGGTGAGACTATCAATTTAACACAAACATTTTAACGTTTAATGAGTTTTAAGTTGTCTAGTAACATTTGGTTACAACCCTAGTAACTTTTAGTTACTTTTATGACTAACAGCATTTTAATGTAGGCAATGTGTTAAACATGCTTTAGATTAAAGTGTACGTTACGCGTTATGTGATAACTTCAATGTTCACAAGATGGCCGAAGAAGTGACGCGAAGTGTGTAAAAAACGTAAGTTATTTTGAGTTTTATAATATTAATTTTAAGATTCAAAACTTGAAATACGCGGTAACACATAGTTTGAGTGTTGTTTTATACGATGTGTTATTAATTTACGGTGACACTATAAGTTTAACACAAAAATTTTAACATTTAATGAGTTTTAAGTTGTCTAGTAACTTTTGGTTACAATTTTAGTAACTTATAGTTACTTTTGCATTACTCCAAAATTTAGAGGTATAAGTTAGTGACTTCTTTACCGTTAAATTACCTGTGAAAGGTGAAAATCAGCTTGACGACGGTGTCTCCAAAATATCTGCGCTTCCTTCGATTTACAAGGTACAATTGGGTCGCCGTAAACAAACATTTTAACCGTACATATTCCCAAAATAATTAAATTTATCATCCAAAGCAAAAAAGCGCCGCTTGTCCATTGTAAACCTTCTGAATCACCAACTACAACACAAAATTTTATTTAACCCTGCATTATAATGACATTTTGAGGTTATGTTCACTTACAACTCAACATTTTTCGTCCTGTATAATCTTGTACACCAGATGAAATTGAATTCAACGCAAATCCAAATGGATTAAACGAAATAACCGCAAACATAAACATACAAATCGCAATTTTTGAATGATCAAGCATTCCTTTTGTAATCCCCATATGTTCATCTTCACTATCATACTTCATTTGTGAGTATTCAGGACTTGCAGGAATAGAATGCGTAGGCGACAATGACGAAACGTCGGATGGAGGTGGTGTAGGTTCATAATACATTTTCAAATCTTCAGTAGTAGCTCCAGAAACCAATAAATCTTTGATCGTATTCTTCGACGCAGCCATTTTCAACGTGAAATTTTCTTGTTTAAGTTTCGCATTACTATTTTGTAAAAACCGGATATAATCAATAGTTTTCCGTAGAATAGCTGATTTGTTCAATTTGGCTTCTTCGCCCACAATAATATTCTTCAATTCAATAATTTTATCGTTAATAGAAGTTCGATATTTTCGCTCAATTGCGTTATGAGCCGAACGTTTTACTTCTTTAACCTTTGGTTCTTTGGTTGTAAGTGGCATTCTGTTAATTGCTACTTTATCTGAGTCCAAAACCAAAGGTATACCTGTTGTAAAAAGCTGTCCATTGGTATTTATCAAATGCACAGCTTGACTTGTAGTTGTCGGTGTGGTTGTGTACACAACTGTTGGTTGTATTGTTTGTGACTCTGTCTTTATAATTTTTTGAAGAATAACTGGTTGAATTGTTGAGTCAAGTTGTCCAATGTTTTGTACAACAATATTCTGTGTTGGTTTCTTCTTTTGCTGGGCTTGTGATTGTATTATAACTTGATTTCCATTTAATTGTGAGTAAATTAATTGTTCACCAGTTGTTTGGAGACTTGGGGAGGATATAATAACAGTTGCAGGTGTTTGGGAAATTTGGGATTTTATCGGTTTTGCTTTTAACAGTTTTTGTTTTGGTTGTTGAGTAGCAGGTTGAATATTAGGTAACAAGGTTCTTTGTTGTCCTTGTTGACTTTGTAAGTTATAAACTTGTGTTTGTGGTTGTTGTATGGATTGTTGTGGAACTTGAGAAAAAATCTCTTCTTGTTTTATTTGCATTTGTATATTATTATCCTGAACTTGTACATTGTGTTGCTGTTGTTGCATAGGGGACTGTAGAATCTGTTGTTGTGGAAGATGATGCAATGCTTGTATATGTTGTTGAGCTATAGTCCCGCTACTGTCAAGATCATCTAATAAATTCATCATTTTATCATCCATTGGGCCATCCAGGTTTGATAAGAATGACTCGTCGCCAAAGAACTCATTAGTGAGTATGTCATTACCACAATTCATTAGTAAATCTAAAAGTAGTTTTAAATTTAAATTCAAACAAAACTTGAAAATGTTTAAAAGACAAACCATCAATTCCACTTAATTCGCCCAGGGTAAACTCGTCCACCGGATCCCCGGTGAACTGATTGGTATCACCCATTTTCTTCGCGCTTAATCACCTTTTGTTGCACTTATGACACGTTTTTTTTTATTAATCAAACATCGAAAACAACGCGATTGAGGTAAATTGACCTATTCCAACCTAGGTTTAGAAACTCTTGGTGTAAGACGTAGAACGGAACAGACGATTTGCCGCAGGATCACAACACTGCTATTGGGCCAATCACAAAATGGCCATGCGATCTGATGATTTGACGTCACAAATCGCAGCAGAGGAAAATTTGTACTAAAAGATAAATTATATATGGTATTAGGAATTTGAATTTTCTTTAAGTTTTATCTACTGGTAGTTATTAAGTTCATACAAAGTACAAACATCATTAATTTTATTGTTATTATTAATTCGTGTTTGGTATTAATGGTAATGACTGTTTTTTCCCGAGCTAAATCGGAAATAACCACGGGGTAAAACGCGTTATTTTAGTAAATTATAGTTTAAAACAGTCACTAACAGATGTCGCTAGTGCGCACTATATAAATAAATACAAACAGGATACAAAATTGTTAAGCCTGGTACCAGAGACCTGTTTTCATGTTTGAGTGAATCCAATCTGAATCCAGTGGTACATGTGAAGTAGACTTGAACGTGACTTTATACTATCAATATTAATTTTATGAACAAGAAATTGTTTCTTCTATGAGCGTGTTGATCAGTGCGGCCTCTGGTGATATTTTTTGTAAAATTCGTATAAAATGTCAAATTTTATAAAGCTACTTATACACTTGTACTTCCCCCACTTTGGTGGTAAACTTGCGATCGATTTGGCCAGATTAGACTCCGACGCGCACATGTTTTTTGAAATATAGAACGATTTATTTATAAAAATAACGTACATTTGAAACTTGTATAAAACTTACATATATAATATTTCATCTGGCATTAGGCATACAAAAGTTAGATTAATATAAAAATTAAAAAAATAAAAAAACAATCCGAAAAATATAACAAAACTAAAAATCTATTATACTGTAATAGTATCTTTCATATTAAACTCCATAAGTACTAATTCTGTCAAACAGAATAATCACATGTCTTTCACATTGAACAAAACTTAAAAATGCGTGATTCGCAAGACCAACTTTGGTCAACAAACAAACAATATAAATAAAAAAATCACATTAATACTGAACGATTTGTAGGCATACTTGAGTATTAAAAACTAAAATCTAATAGGAAAACAAGTTAAACAAATATAAACGCTATCGAAATCGTCGAGAACAAAACAAAAGACTTTCAGTCTTTTTTTCACCTTAGAGGCTATGAGAGGTAATACTCAGTCTTCATTAATTATTAGTCGATCGTTGTAAAACGACGACAGATTGGACAGACATTGTTTTGTCGAAACCAAATACTAATACACTGAAAACAAAAAAAATTGTGACGTCACAAATAACTATAAGGTTATAATTGGTTATAATCGTAACTTACTTGTTCATGGAATACATGGAAACATTTCAAAACCAATTTTGGCTTTAAGTTTAGTTTATCGAAACAAATTGAGCAATATTCATCAACTACTGTGGTTTTTGGTTCAAGTACGTCAATATTTTTACGGCGTATCCTAAAAAATAATAAAAAATATTTGGTAAAAATGTTACTTTTTTATGTTTTGTTGGATAACGTACTGCATTTGATGTTCAATATAACACCCCACATGTTCAAAAATATTCTCGATTGGTAGGTTATGAAGACTCATATTCATATTCTTCAAAAAATTCAAAGCGTTCGTCAAATCCGACATTAACGCCGTCGGAAAACGTTTCTTCACAGCCAGAAAAATCGCACGATACTTGCCGTTCAAAGCGGTAAAATCAGCGCAATCTGAGTAAGGTCCTGGTATTTGTTGCTGTGGTAAATTCGCGACAGCCTGCGCCTGAGTATTAACCGCAACATTACTCGGCGGCGGCCACGAATAATTATCTTTCATCCCCAAATTCTGTGTTTCACTATAACAAGTATTGGGATTAGAATTAAAATTCCCATTATTCTGACTTAACATAGGCTTTGGCGTCCCTCCTTGTTGATAAAACCGATTCTGTCGAGATTTAAAATCCGGCACAAAATGTTGTTGTTGCGAAGTACTAGGCGCACAATTCTCAACGACATTACTCCAACTCTGATTAAAGTTCAAATCAGCACGCGGCTGCGCAGTAGTACTCGCCAAAGTTAAATCCTCTGGATAATTAACAGCGTGTCCAAGCAACGATAAAATATTCTTAGTCCTCGCGTCAAAATCCGGCGAACTGGAGCGAACAACCGAAGCAAAGTTAGACAAAGTACTTTGCGGTCTATTAGAACCAACAGGTCCTAAAGGAGGACAACTTATATCCGAGTCCGCGGAATCATTCATTCTAAGCGTTTGATTAACAAGCCGGGCATTTTCAATTAAAACATTACTCATTGATGTATGAAGAATCATCGCAGAATTAAGTACTGCAATATATTGCGTGAACAAGGCCGAACAAAACTCATCGCAACAAACAACAACATCCGGCCAGTCTACATCGGTAAGCTTCAATAAAAATTTATCCAAAGTATCATTGACCAAAGATATTTGAAAAGTATTCTTTGACGCTAGTAATACTTGAATGTTTTGATCGAGTTTGCGAATAACACAAACAAGAAACAATCGATTGCCATCACACATTTGTTTAATGTTCAAATTTGGTGTTCCCAATGAATGAAAAAGGTTGTCCAGTTCAATGATAACACACTCACAACGCCTTTTGTATTCGTTGATTTTATTTATAATCAAATCAACGAATTTATTGATTCCAGTTAATATAATATTGATAGTTGAGCTCCTGAAAATTTCCATTGGGTTTAGTCATTTTAATAAGTTAATAAGTTAACGAGTACTTACACTTTTTCTCTTTCTTTTTGTGTTCGTTTAGCTTCTTCATCCGTTAAAATTTTTATTTTGTTATATATTTCATCATACTGTTCAGATTTCTGTTTGTACAATGCTTTGTACTCTTCGTTATTACTCTCTAATACTCCTTTGTAGTTTTGCAACTGTTCCACTTCATTAGTCATATCTTTTAATTGCAATTGCATTATCCTTTTTTCTTTGATAACATTCGTGTTGACGGTATGTAACTTCTGGTTTTCTTTCAAGACTGCTTTGTTGAAGCTTTCTAAGTCTGGGTCACTGGGTTTATCAACAGGCACTAAAGGTTTGCTTAGTTCAACAATTTTATCTTGTAAAGTTTCAATCAGTAACTTCTGATCATTAATTTCTTTATCTTTATCGAGAATGATACGTTTCGAATTGGACAAATCCTTCCGTAAGGATTTAACTAAATTGTTATTTTTTTCATTTAATTCAATAACTTGCAATTCCAACTCGTTGTTTTTAGCAATAACTTCACACAAGTCAACATCAGTTTGAGTTTTCTTGTGTCGAGACGTAGTTTTCTTAAAATTTGTTTGAGTAGTTTTCGTTTGGTTATTTTTCTGTGTGTTTTGAGTATTACTACTTTTTCGGTTTAGTAAAATTTGACAGATACATTTTGAGTCTCTGCATGTCGCTACGTGATCGCGAATTTTAGTATAATTTGTTAACTTTAATGCCACGGTATTTGAAATTGAAGACTTGTGGATCATACTAAAGATCGTTCGTTCCACACACTCTCGCCATTTTTTAAGAGCATAACAAATATCTGAAGTTTGGCGTTTTACAAATGTTTCTAATCCATTTTGTCGACCATTATTAGGCCGACCAGTTGATCTATAGTTTAGTTTCACAGTTGAAAACAGTCTGTCCAAAACTTTTAAAGTGGGTGTGAATGTTGAGGAATTATTTGATTTAAATACAGAATTTAAAAATAATGTACATATTTCTGCATCTAAATAATAATGTTTTTTCATATGTTTTACCATTTGTGTGAAAAAAGGTCGAATAATTTTTTGTACTTTATAATCAAGTTTTGT
Source organism: Atheta pasadenae (assembly GCA_030264155.1). NCBI lineage: Eukaryota > Metazoa > Arthropoda > Insecta > Coleoptera > Staphylinidae > Atheta > Atheta pasadenae. Next base: position 6,899 of record JARJDS010026100.1, on the reverse strand, counting down.
GCAGTTCAAAATGGAATAATCTGCACAGTGGTAGGGTTTACCAAGTCGTAACAAAAGTTTCTTCTTTTTTGTGCTAAAAATTATTTGATGTATAAAAATTCTACAGTGGTCTAGCCCCGTAATTAAATATTTAAGTAGCAGAATAATTACCGTTTAACCCCCAATGGTAACGCAGGAATAGAATATGTAACATACTTTTTCATATCTTGCACAACCGCATCTTCAATAATAGTTATTAACAACTTTTGTAATTCTTGAAGTGATGGTGCAATAACAAGAAAATGTGCTGTAGGTTTGCATATGACAACTAATTTCATTGTACAATGTTTCTCTGAATGGTGTCCTGCATCTATGTAAGTGGGAGAAGATATACAACAATTCTGATAAAAATTCACAACAACATGTCTGTGTTTGCTCAAACTCGTTTTTAGAAATTCAAAATGTTCTTCTAAGGAACCTCCAAAGCAACAGCTATGTGGGAATACAGTAACATTTTGTGCAATTCTTTTAAATGATCCTTCATAGGTTGGATGGGTGGCACAGAAAGTTGTAACTGAAAGAAAATTATTGACATACATAGAGTAAATTTAGAAATAAAGTGAACATAATATAGAACTAACCTATAGATTCAATATCAATCCTGAGAAGCCTTGAAAATGCATACAAAACCGACATACAATATAAAGGCGAATTGTCTCCAAGTTTTGTAGCAGTGAAAAAGGGGAGGTCAGATGGTAAATCAGCATTTGCATCTTGCATCTTGTCAAATTTATCAAATATATGTTCAAGACCTCTGATACAATGTTTAGTAGCTTCGTCTATCCTGAAAGATTTTAACACAATACAACTTTAGGTACAACTTTGAAAAATTTAAAAAACGTTCTTGTTAAAACTTACCTTCCATCTTGAAAACACCATCCTACAAGCACCACATGTAACAATGGATATAACTGACTACAGGTATTAACAAGTGATAAACAATGTTCCAAAGATTTTGGGTATTGTTTGTATGAATTGTATGCACACCATGTCTTGAACACATCCAAATATTGCATTGTGTGAGTTAATGTTGCGTCTACATTTTCGTCACCGTACTCGTCCTTTAAAATATAACTCTGCATATGTTGTGCAATACGATAGGCTTTATCGTAGTTGTTTTGAAAGATGCACTTTTCCATAACACGATGCCATCGTGTGAAACGTTCGCGTTTTACAATAACCACGGCAGCCACTGCAATCGACGGCTGTGTTCGTTGATTAGTCTGCAAAAAAGACGTGAACAAATTGTCCCATTTGGTGTTTCTTTTGCGATTTTTGGTTTTTATAGACATGGTGGCAATGTGTCGCGATTGCAGGCTACCCTGCAGGATGTTTTACGGTAAAAGCACAGGTTTAAAATTTGAAAAGCTGCAGTGGCCGCGAATAACCACGAGCAGAAATAGGTAAAGTGCGGTGTGGTTTGTTGAGGTTATTCATAACAAAATAAAAGAATTTTTTTACACATGCGTGCTGACGAAAACCGGAAATAACCGACTGTAACCGACAAATATTACTTAAATTCATTGAACTTATCAAAACGTATCACGTTTCAAATTATTTCGTTCTAATATGCAGTATTTGTGAAAAAAAATTCTAATAACTTTTTCGTATATTTTTAAAGATTTTTATTCGTTTCATTTTTATTATAATAAAAGTGGATGTATTTCTTCTCTATAATCCTTCATAATCAAATTATTGGATTGATAATTGTTCATCTGTCGTGTTTTGTTTGTTTTTTTACAAATTTTTCCCCTTGTTCGCTTCAATTCGCACAAATGCCTGCCTCTTCAATAATAAAACGATGTAAATGTTAACATTACTTATCCTCTAAACAGTAAATCATATACAATCTACAAACGAGATGCATTTTACTTTACCATTGACGAAACGTAAGTAATCATAGTAAAAAATGAGACCAATCTCTTATCAACTATAATTATAATACAAATCATGAATGCGCAAGCGCGGCGACCAAGTTGATTTCGAAACAAATTTTTAATGGTTATGTTCAAATTTGGACAGTTCGATTTCATTTTGTTATAGAAAAAAATCAAAGAACTTCGCCCAAGTTCTTAAAGTAATAAAAAAAAACAAATAAACAAAGAGTGTAAAGAGTAAAGTTTTGTCATCAATTTTTTTCTCCAAAAAATGTGTTTTGATAAAATATTTTCTTAAGCGTTAGAGTTAATTAAATGTACTCCGGTTCTTTTGTTGTTGTTGTTGTATCGCGTCGTGTGTATATTTGTATGCGGGGGCGAGTTTAGTTTGTTTCTCACGATGAATTGCTATTGTCGCCATTATCGGCGCCATAACTGCCCGCTGCGTTTCCGTTCATCACGAACGACGTGCCCAGACCGTACAAATGTCCGGAGAATTTTGAATCGTCGATTGTATCTTCAAAAAACATCTGAAATTTTTAAAGTAACAGAAAGTTATGGTACATTCATTTTTAAGGTTAAATTTACGTTTGTGAGGTTAGAATAGTAAAAACAATAAACAAACCTCCTTCATTTTAAAGAAGGCCATTCCAGTGAGCAGAGAATCGGAACCTGCCTGATGTTGAGGTCCTATTCGCTCAAGATCCAGTTGCTCTGCGACTTCTTGTAAGCCGCCTTTTAAGTTTTTACATGACTTCATCAAATACTGAAAAGTTTAGAGTTGAATTATTGATGAATGTAATTAAGTAACAAGTAAAAATACCTTGACGTCATAAATGGTAGGGAAATATAACTTCAGTAACTCGAAAAAATCGGATTCGTCCATCGGAAGGTTCGAATCCGTGAGGAGTTTAATGAGATAACCAAAGTCATACCCCGAATGGAACGATAACCATTTAATGTTGTCCATAAGCACAATGCCTGAAGTCATTAATAACTCAGCAAAGTGTGAGGGCTCAATACCTTCCTCCTCATGCTTCTTGAACTGGATTCCAGAATTCTGTAATAACTCAATGCTATCCTGTGCATACATATCCTCAGCGAGGTTGAATTTGAAATTAAACTGCCACGTAGTGTAAGATCCACCAGGCGTCTTGCCGTTTTCATCAAGGAAAGTAAGACCCAGTTGGATGATACGCAAGAGATCAACATTACAGCGCAATAGTTGGTATTGATACTCAGCTGTGCTGCGGAATTCACCGATTGGACGCGCTACAACGCCGGGAAATTCGGTGTCCATTGCCACATAAGGATATTTTTGTACAATCTACAAAAGTATACAAGTTTTACATTTGCTTTATAATTTGTTTAATGTACATACTTGTCGTATGGTTCGAAATTCATCCTCGAGGTTGTGCGCCCATACGTCGCGAATACCACACTCCTCATTATTGGGATGCTGGGCGCCGCCGATGGTCGCCGCCGGCATCACGCGCCCGTTCTCAGTCGTGGTCAGTTGCGTCCAGGGGTTCTGCACCCAAATCACATTGGTGGCGGGGCCGCCGGCGGCGCTGCCCTCGTGTCCCTTCTGTGACGGCGCGCTAGCGGCGAGCTGCCACAGCAGGTCGTCCTCCTTTTGGTTCAGATGCAGCTCAGGATCATCCTTGCCTGACAATCTCATTGATGCAATTTTGTATCTACAAACATATCCAACCTAACCTATCAGTTTTCATTGATACCTTTCAAGCTTTGTGTAGCATTATTATCAAATCCACACCGTACTACGAGTGCAGAATTGAATACGGTTTCACAAATCGTGACAAAACGTTTGCCCAATTCACTCATTTTGACTTAATTCGTTCAACTTTCGCAACGCGCGTCATAAACATCAACTTTAGCGTGATTTTGAAGTTTTACGTGATTTTTTTTCACGTTTTTAGAGATTGGGAAGTCAAACACGAGTGAATAGTGCTTTGTGTTTAATCTAAGGAGCACACAACGTGTGCTTTTGTTAGTTTTTGTATCAAAATTTTCTCGCCGTACGCAGCTACGGTACTTACCCATTGTTGTGGCCGAAACTAACAAGTGAAAATCGGTGAAATCGATGCGGAAACTAGCAAGAATCGAACGACTACAATATCATGTTCCTTTCTACGTTTTAATCGTTCATACTTTATTACTGGAATCACTGGATTGACTGGATTTCTGGATTAACTGGATGGTTGGATGCACAGATACAGATAGTGGATCGCCGTGGATAGTGGATTGCTGTTAGCTGTCTGATTGCTGGAAGGCAATGTTGCCGTTTTACAAGGTTATTCGTCGCATCATTATTTTAAATTGTTCCAAAAGTTTAAAAACTAATCAAAAAACACTAAACATTCAAATTAAGTTTAAAAAACGAACTAAAAATCATTATCAAAACGTGAAACAAAGATACAATGCATTTTTTTCAGTTTTTTACTAAAATTTATAAAACGCAATGTATGCAACCAAGCATACACGTCAATTGTTTTTGTTCAGTTTTTGTTATCCTTGGTTCTCCTTAGTTCTCTTACTACTCTTGCTTTTTGTGATATTATCCAATGTTACCTATGAACAACTTTTAAAAAAGACGTACAAAACTTTAATTAATTGTTTATTGCTTCAGATTCATTTGGATTTATTGCTTCGTATTCAATTGCTTTACAAGTTTATCGCAGTTTAACCAAGATTAACGAAAGTACAGCGCCAACTACATTTAGCGTGAAAAAGTCGAACGATACTTGACACAAACACATCAAGCGCGAGCACCACAAGCGCAATGCAAGCCGATTGTAAACTCGCTAATCAGCGGTGAGAGTAAAAGAAAAGTGATCCAGATTGGTGCCCGGTGTAATTAATCCACGCTGATTGCTCACATGCGATCAGTCGGGTGAGACGCCGCTGAATTATGGAACAAAAACCAAGCCTCGAGATGGTCTACATGGCCATCTCGACGCTGTACAGCAATCCGGTCGCCAGCGAGAAGGAGCGGGCGTCTCAGTGGTTAGGAGACTTTCAAAAATCCGTAAGTTACGTTAACGTTATTTTGAAAACAAAAATTAAAAACAGTCTAAGTTATAACCTAAATGAATTATAAAATTATAAATATGTATTTTAGGTCCATGCCTGGACAATAGCAGACGAAATTCTGCACCATAAACGTGATTTAGAATCATGTTATTTTGCTGCACAAACAATGCGGAGCAAAATCCATCAGTCATTTCATGAGTTACCACTTGAAGCACACGCCAGTTTGAGGGATAGTTTGTTGGAGCATATTAGTCAAATCACTGAAGGAACTAATTCAGTGATTGTGACTCAGTTATGTTTGGCATTGAGTGATTTAATCCTGCAAATGCCAACATGGCAAAGAGCACCTTTAGATTTGGTATCAAGTTTGTCTCAATCACATTTATGGCCTTTATTGGAGGTTTTAATTGTTTTACCAGAAGAATTAGAAAGTAGATCTGTTAGGTAATTCATTTTTTAAAATTCTTTCTAAATTTTTTTTTAATATTAGTGATAAAGTTTGTAATTTTGTGGTCTTTTTTAAAGGTTAGGTGAAAATAGAAGACAAGATGTAATAGAAGAACTAAAACAATGTGCACCAACAGTCAATGAATTCCTGAAACACTGTTGCAATCAATGCAACAGTAGTTTGCATGAAAACATCCAAATCAACGTCAAAATCCAGCGTTGTTTTACATCTTGGGTGTCGTTAGGCGCTATTACACTAGACAATGTTTTAGATAATGTCGTTATAACACGTAGTCTTCAAATTTTAAGTTACAAGCAGGAATCTGAAAATGTTCCGCCTATAGTTGGCGTGTTGCATGACTCAGCAACCGACTGTATTTGTACATTGCTTCAATCTTTGGAAGACAACAACAATCAACAAAATTTAGAAAGCTTTTTATTCAACAACGTGATGACTCTTGAAGTCCCCTATCATCTAAGTGTAGCAAATGAAGATCAAGAAAAATCAATGAACTATTGCCGTATTTTTACTGAACTAGGCGAAACGTTTCTGGAAAAAATCCTGATGCAAACCAACGACGCTTATAAACATTACGCCATTAAAGTGTTAGACATGGTGCTCATTTGTGTCGGGCATCATGACTTTGAAGTGGCAGAAATCACCTTCAATTTGTGGTATTTGTTAAGTGAAGAATTATATCAAAAGAATAACAAAACACTGACGGAATTGTTTCGGCCTTATGTCGAAAGGTTAGTGACAGCGTTATGTCGACATTGTCAAATGGAACCTGACCAGGAAGGTTTGCTGGAAGACGGGGATGATTTTAAGGACTTTAGGTTAAAGGTTTCGGATTTGGTGAAAGATGTTGTGTTCATTATTGGTAGCAGTAGTTGTTTTCGACATATGTTTATGATGCTGCAAAGGCCGGATGTTTCGTGGGATGTCACTGAATCGGCGTTGTTTATCATGCAAGCGGTGGCAAAGAATGTCCTGCCGACTGAGAATGAGGTGGTGCCTAAAGTTATGGAGGCTATTTTGGCAACGCCGGAAAACACGCATATTGCTGTGAGGTACACGTCGGTGATGTTGTTGGGCGAGTTGTGCGAATGGATGGAAAAGCATCCGGAGACTTTGGATCCGGTGTTGAATTTTGTGGTTTGTTGTTTGCCGCAAGCCGGCGTCGGTGGGGCCGCTGCCACTGCGCTGCAGAGTATTTGCGCCACTTGTAACGAACATATGCCGCGACATGTTCCGGTTTTGTTGCAATTGTTGAAACAGGTTGATACATTCGCTATCACGAATAATGCGGTTATGGGGTTGTTAAAGGTAAGATTTTGAGGTTAAATTTTAGGGAATAAAAATGTAATAAATAATTTTTATGTTTAATGTTCAGGGGGTTGCGCACATTTTAAGTAAAATGGACAGGGAAAACATTGTTAACTCTTTGCGGGAGTTATGTTTGATGCAAATCAATCCTTTGA
>JARJDS010026064.1:0-87414 GCA_030264155.1 Atheta pasadenae | reverse complement strand
CCAAAAAAAAGTTTAGACGAAAATTTATATATATATAATATATATAACCAAGGTTTTTAACTGATCCATGCATTGCTTTTTATAAATTAATTTGGAAATTAAATAGTACACATAATGACCCATGAGCTTCTACTAAAAAAAATAGCGAGCAAAGCTTGACCCACGTCTCAAATAGGTTCGCCATCGCTGATCTATGAGGTTTGGTCAAGTTGCAACCCATCCGAATCTAACCAAACCTGATAAAAATATATAGATAGAGTATATAATTATATTAAACACAGTTAAATTCGTATTTAAGAAATTTATTGAAAATGAGAATGTATCGCAATTACAAACAACATTCTTGATTGGAAAATAAAAACCAAATAAAAAAAAACAAATACAGTAAATATTTATTACATAAAAAAACATTGAATAAATTTCTTATCATCTTTTCTTTCACTAGAGTATAAATAAATTAGTATTTGCTTGCGTTTTCCAGTTGCACACAAACACAGACCATCCATGTGGAAATATTATACATTCGAAAATTAGGAATAGAATGGCTATGTTACAATCATATTACATTGATTCGAAATTCACTTAATCCGATTACTTGTTATTTGGTATGTATTCATAGAACTTTTATACTTTCACAGGCCTATTTATATCGATGTATGGCATGAAGGATGAACTAACTCAACGAAAACTGATGCAACAAGTAAATTGTTTTGTTAATAAGTTCCATGATTCATGTATTTCCTTTTACGTCGCGAATCTCTTAAACACTTACGAGTTATAGTTATTAAAAGAATACATTCCTAAAAATTACTTCAATTACATTCAAACAACACTTTTTGGTTGTCCCTAACGCGCTCGCCCTCCAGCGCTGAGTGAAGACGCTGTGCGACGCAGTTTCTTTGCGATGAGATTTCTTACTTACATATTCTTTGGCAATTATTAGAGAAAACATATGAAATTGTCGCTACGTATCTTTCTCGCCTTGCAATTTATGAACGTACATACATAATATTTGCATCATCGTTAGATAGAAAAATGAACATCATTCTGACTCTGCTCGCGTATATAATTCTAAATATGGCAGATAATGCGGATATTTTCTCTTTATTCTGTCTTACATCTGTAGAAAACAAGTCAAAGTGTTAAAATTTCATCACAAGATGTTTCCTTAAACGCTAAATGTTTTATTTCTTACTATAAACATGTCTTTGAATTGAAAAGTTTCTCCCGAACGCAAAACATACACACTGAACTTGTTTGACACATCTCGTTCTTTTCTTATCCCTCTGTGTTTCAATGAGCAAAATGTCTTCTTTTCAAAACATTAAATTCTAGCACTTTCGAAAAATATGCCAAGTGCCTTCTATGTATATTTTAATTTAATTCGTTTGATTTGATTATTACATGTCTAATCAAGTCTCAGAGATCATCAATATTGGTTGTTATTAATTTAATATCGATTTCCTGTTGTTCCATAATGGAATGTCGTTTCGCTAATCAACACTACCTACCTAATACGATAGATATTTGTCTAGGTTTGTTATTCTTTGAAAAAATAAAAATTGTTCCCGCCGTGTTCTTACATTTGTGTATCTGTGATTTCAGTAATTCGTCTTTGTAAAAGAACAATGAATGTGACGCGCGCGCGTTTTGGTAAATGAGTACGTCTGATGTGCGCGCGTCATCGATTCTCCTCGAAACGGGCCTAATCAACAATGGAGTATGAACGAATAAAAACGATGCAGTTGCTATTGTCTCGTATCTAACTGCCTGCAATTCCCAAATTGGAGAACTGAAAGAGAAAAACCGTTGCGTTTAAGTTTACAGCTCGGTAACAGCGTACAGCTGGCGCTCCGTCTCGTTGTTGGCATACATGCTCTCGTGTCCTTGGTCCTGGATCTTCACGGAACGGAACTGAGGATGCGCCTGTGGCAGTGTGGACGCGCCACGCTGCAACGAGCGGAATTGCATGCCCGTCGGTTGGAAGGTGGACGTGTTGGTCGCGTGCATGTCCTGCCAGGCGACGCCGCGCTGCAGCGAGCGGAAGTTCGCCGGGTTCAGCGGCGACTCTACGTGCTGCGAGATGGTGGCGGGCACCTTCGGCATTTGTGGCTGCTTGCGCTCCTTCTCGTCGGGCAGTTGTGGCAGCGGGCGGCGGCCTAGGCTACTGAACTTGTTAATGTTCGCCGTGCGCTGCTGCCCAACCTCCTGCCCCTTCGTCGACGCGTGCTGCTGTTGATGGTGCTGTTGCTGATCGAACTTAAAGCCTTTAAAGTTTGGGAAATCCTTGCAGGCAGCCCTAAACAAACAAACAGCAAAGCGGCTTAGTAATACTCATAACTTATTGCAATGTGATGACTTACCTATCTCAGTAATAATCAGAGCTTTCCAACGTCTTGCATTGTTTGCTTAAAGTCGCGTACTTGCCATTGTTAGGTCCTGAGAGTGGCTCGTGATGATGTGACGGCAGTCGGCCGAGGGTGTGTCCTCGGAGATGCGACATATGGGCGGCGCCTGCTGCTCCCCGGTGGTGGTCTGGCGGGCGCATGTCACACCCATCTCTATAACATACAAACTCTAAATTGCACACAGCTGACGAAGATACTCCCTGGTGTTCTATGTTTGTTTCTATGTCTTCTAACAGAATGCAGCTAGATTTCGTGTTTTGTGTTGTCGGAGAGTTAGCTACAGCAACAACATCGATGGGAGTAACTCTGGCCGTGCACGGCGGCAACAACAAAAGACTAACCAAAAGTACGGATCCGATCAATACAAAACTAAAGTACTAACTAGAAAATAATAATAATAAAATTAAATACATTAGCGACTGAGCTTCATGCATGGAATTGGAAGAAGCGCAATTATGCATCATGACGGAGGTGTAGCTAGGTGGAGGAGTGTCTGGGGGATAAGACGACCCTTGGCTACGTTGTAGAGTCCTCGCTGCTATCGCCTGGCTCGCCGCTGGTGGTGGCAGATACGGATCATTGTCGTTCACCTGATGATAGTCCTTCCTACAGAAACACCCAAAATGAACATTATACATTGCAAAAAGCCTGCTACAGATAAGAAGAACTTACTTCTTCCTAATATAAATCCATGTGTGTGAATCCACCCACACAAGAATGGTCAGCAGAAATCCGGCAAGCACTGACGACAGCAGCATTAGCGTTAATCCGAGCAAACCGACGTTACAAAGGGCCCGAGCGCCACGAAGATAATGCGTATGTAAGGTGCGGCAGTCCACGCTGGATGTGAGAGCCGTGATCAACAGATCTCCTTCGTTGACCTGGTTCAGCAGTGAGCTAAACTTAGGTTCCAAACCTTTGCGCGGAAAGAGATCCATAGCAGGCTTCTTGAGCGAGTTCAACGTCGAACGCATGTTCTCAATCGCACCTTTCGCCTCCCGTAGACGCTGTGTAAAAGGATTTGCCCGGGCGCGTTCGCAGGTCGTATAATAGCGTAGGATTTCCTTGGTGAGTTCATTTGAAGCTTGATCCTCAACAAATTTATCGGGAGCAGCACACAAGTCCCCTAACGCAACAGTCGAAGCAATGTACACACTGGCCATCACGTATGACGCGATGACAGCCAGAAGACCACAGACAGAAAACGCTATAAGGGCGCAGCGATTATGACGTGCCACGCCGACAAGTAGCACGACGCAGAGGACAAGTAGGACGCTTAGAATGGCCATAGTGGCGGGCCATCGAATCTGTTCAATCTTCTCAGCGATGTTTATCGTTGGGGCTAAATAGATACCATTGAGCGGATTGCGAATATCGGCAGCCGCACTAGCCGCGGCAGTGTTGTTATCAGTAGCAAATTCTAAAAGATGCATACACATCTTCAACGCCGTTGTGTTCGCCACCGGCTCATCGAAAATATCCCGTAACTGAGTGAGCTGCTGTGTCGCCTGCTGTCGCAGTTGACGTTCAATGTTTTCCGTCTGATTGCGGATCTTCTGAACTTGCACATCGATCTGCCTGCCTTCCTGCAGCAGCTGCGAGACGCCATTGTGCAGATCGTCGTTGCCATAAAGTCCCAAGCCGACAGCGGCGCAGCAGAGGACAGAAACGATGGCTAGGGTCACCTTCAGCGCCGATATCGACCGCGAAGGACGTGGCTTACGGTCGCAGCAACGTGTCAGCAGATAAATGAGAAGCACCAACAGCGTAAGGATCAACCATGCCGCTGGCACCGATCCGAGTATTCCCAAACTCTGAAATATTGCACAGAGCCAATCAACATCATTCTTCCCGTTTGAAGTAGCAGGATTTAAAAACTTACCTCGAGATAAATCGGTGAAGTCGGATTAAATGAGGAATTGACTCGGTGCAGTGTGATGTTGACATGTGGCACGTACTTATGGTAGATCCATGCCAGTATCGGGATGCTGTACGCGTCCTCACCCAAAGAGGCGCCCATCGCGGCGTTTTCCTGCGCGCTCACTCCGCTTGCTCCTCAAGTCACGCCATTAGTGGTACGCCCCAACGCGCTCCCATGCAATGGGCACGTTCTCCCTGCAGCTGCAACATGAGACAAACGACATCCTTATTAGCAGCGTTCATCTTTTCAGGCGCGCAATCACGAAGTCGCGAGAACGCGCACGTCCTCGAGCCGGCTCAACAAAGCCGCTCGTTGTGACCGACTGACTCGCAAGAGACTTAAAAGCGCGCGATTGCATTTTGCATATCACATGGCTGCACATACAACTAAACCATGGCGCAGTTATGTGAAAATCGAGTTATTAATATTCAAATGCAAATAACCTCGATGCGAAGGAAAATGTTGAAAGCGACACAACACACAAGAAATCCCATAATACCGAAAATTCTATAGACCTGAACCTAAACTCAAATATTTTCTATTCAAATTTTTGTCGTCTACATATCTTTGGATACCGAGGTGAAATATTCCCAAGACGATATTATTATAACACAGGTCAGACATTCGAGTCTTTGTTTGCCTAGTCACTACAGCGACTATAAATATTTGGCTAGCTTTGCGTCGCACCGATTCTTCAATTTGTTTGCATTCGGTGGCTAATTGTGTTGAACTTATGGATATGTGCGCGGCCAGGTGTCGCATTCAATACCTACTTCAAACGCTCGAGCGCACACCTACACAGAGCTAATTACCAAACTTAAGTCATTCGATGCGCTTGAAGCAGATGTGCCAGCAGGAAATATCAAAACGTTTCGTGTAAACGTGCAGCCGGAAACGAATTGATTTTAAAACACATTCAAAGCAATTCAACGTGGTCTAGACATGTTGAATCAACATGACAAATATTAACACTATTCCAAAGAAAAACCTCGTTGTGTTGGGAACAGGAACAGGATTAAAAATAAGAGTAGAATTAGGTGCAGATAACAAGCGACCTTGTCGAAGAGAAATTAAGCGTGAACACAATGCGAGCGTTAGGTGAACGCAAACGCAACTAACTAGGTCGTGCATAATTCGCATTTTTTTCTAAAGCGACAAGTTTTTTATAATTCAGGCGTGTTTTAAAAACTAAACATGGATAATGTGGTGTGTGTTTTTTTCATTAGCGTTTTAAGGGTGCGGACAGTGAACGACGCTAGTCGTTATTAGGGTGTAACGCAGTACCCCGAACCCCTTTTGCGATCATTTCTCGCATTTGGTCGCTCATGCCTCTGCTATACTATACGAGATGCGTGTTTGCATATAGTGTACTCACGCACGAATTTAATCAATATTACATACGTTCATTACATTACCGCACGCAGGAGGAGCCGCCGCGCGCAAATTATATTCCTACCAACAGCGGAATTACAGATCTATGATACTACACATACTCCAATGCCGAACAAAACGAGCATTTGTACATACTAATGTAAATCCCATTATGCATCTAGTGCTACAACAAGCACTATACACTTCCAACTATGTACGATAAACAATGTTGAAGAACACAATGCGTGTTTGTCGCATTCCAAATGAACAAAAAAATAACTTAGCTGAATAGCAGGAATTACAAGGATTTGAAATCTACAGCCATTAAAATCCTGAATACCGGAAGTAAGTTGGTTCATTTTGTTTGCAAGGTTTTTGCACATTGTTGGTGATGTTTGTAATTATTTATATGCAGTTCATTAAACATGGAAACAACAACTCGCAGAAGTTGGAATGGGGTGCAAATGTATATTCTATTCCCAACGAGATACAAATGTTTGTGAATATTACATGTCTGTTTATGACACCCTTCTACCAATCCTGACATACAATTACTATTGTGATAATAGCAAAGTTAGATAATTACGATTCCATCAGATCACATCAAACATAGCTAAACTAGTGGTAGCATTCATTAGGTGGCAAACGTGTGGCTAATTCTGGACACTGTGGCATAATGTTATTGAATTAGTTTGTGGAGAACTAAGTTTTACATCCAGGTATTAATCCTAAACCAGGAAGCTATTCATTATAACATCGTTGACGCGCTTTGATTGATAGGATTATAATTCGATATTCAAATAATGTCAATAACACTAACCCCGCACACGAAATTTATAATGCAATTTGTTTGAAAGTATTCGGGAAAAAAAACAAAAAAGCTGTACCCATAATACTACAAAGAAACTGACGTTGCCGTTTCTCATCACAACAAAGCAATTAAGTTCGAGAATCTTAACTTGTTTGTCACATTTTAAACTGCATCCATGTTGCATGTTCAAAGTAAATTTACTAAGCATCTTCGTGATTCTCCGCTGCGCCCCGAAGCAATTCTCCTCCGGTTGTCGTTCCGAACTCTCTCAGCTGTTTCTATTTATGAATTCAGCGTTGAAGGATAAAAGAAACGCAATAAAACCAACGCATGAAAAAAGAATAGGTGGTCCACGAGGATATTTAAAGCATTCTGCGGTGCGTGCAAGACTTAAATGTACAAAATGAAGTGTAGTAATGAAGTGCGGCGTAATTGTCGCCGGGTCGTTGAAGGAACCGAGCCAGTCCACGGTTCCTGCAGCACAGCTTTTCTAGATATAATTTTAGTCGATGTTGGCGCTGGTTTGTCCATCCGCGCGGGACTGAAGCTTCGTGTCTCGTGAGATTTGATTAAATTTACTGTCCATATGCGACATTAACGAATGACCGAACGCGTCCGCAATTTAATGCAAATACGTAGTTATTTAATTAGATTAGACAAAGCAAGTTCCGTGTTTTATTCAAATTTCAAGAGCTGGTGCTAGCGTTTATAAATATAATACGAGCACAAGAGAATTTCGAATGGTTGCGATGTGTATCAATGGACGAGAAGACAAACAAGAATTTATGACAAACCCGCCAGTCAGCTGAAATGCACACAATAAACGTGGTAAATATTACACGACGAAAGATGAGACCCGCAGAGAGATACGGCGATGATTTGAAGCTTGTATTCAAGTTGGAAAGCGAAACGAAAGCTCGACAGCGGCGCTTTTTCCAATGATATGCTCGCCTCGTGTGCACATTGTAACCTGCAGGGCAGCTGGCCGGATTCCCTCGATTCAACCAAACCGAACCAACGAATTTGAAAGATCCTTCGCCCAGATGTTTGTCGAAATGCACACAACCACCACCACCACGACCGCCACTACCCGCATGCGGAATATAAAATCTACACTCAAAACCCAACCGAACTAAACGTCCCAAAAGCAGTACGCCCCGAATTGGTTTTCCAGTGCTTGAGTCTTGCGACTCAGATATTCTCCCGCTTCAAGCTCGAATTGTGACCAAATGTGTGCCGAGTCCCGATTTCGGCGCGCAACATTTTTAGAAATGCTTGAAAAACGTTCCGCTTCGGAAGAATTCCTTCTAATGCGCATTGCGGACGGCTAAATGCCTGTGATCTTGCGTTCTTAGTTGACTTCGGCACTTAAATCGTCCCCGGATATTTATATGTACTCTCAACGCTTTCTGTAGTTGTAGTAAATTACCATCGTTCTTTTTTGGACAGATTTCAAATTGTCGCAGTCCCCCATCCATTCATTTTTGATGCCTATAGTAGACTAACTCTTATAGCTGTATTATTTCCGTTTTAAGACTTTACGGATTTGTTCTAACACCAACTAACAACTAATGCACCATCAATAAGTAAGTAAAGCGGTGATATGTCGAACAACATGCTGTAAACACATTTTTAATTCAAATCTCCAATTCGTAGTTCCAAGTCTAGTATGCCATTCCAGTAGAAATAAAATATAATACGATTAGCTCATAAACTATCGACTAAAGCACGTTAGTCATAGTAAGCACTTTATTAGTTCGTAGATTTGAACTACTACTATATTTTAGTGCATAGAATGGAATAAAAATATGACCGTGACCTCGGTACAAGAATGCAAGAACAACAATTTACTTTTATTTCATTTCGCCGACAAATAACGTCAAATTGGACGTTGGAACGAGCACGAGCATTATCCAAATAGAAATATTTCTAACATTGAAGATTATTCTCTCATCTATTATTTAATTATCATGCAAGTAGAAGAAATGTGAAATTCATTCCAATGGTATTCAGTCATCAATAAATGAATACTAAACTATTTACAACAACACGCGTTTGTTGTGTAATAATTATTTATATGTATGACCAATATATTTATTATTATTAAATGCTTAAACAATACTTGAACAATCCCCGTTTTGGTATAAGTAGTAAATGAAAATATATAAAAATATATATAGAAGAGTCTACAATTTAGACGAACAAGAAAGCCAGTTATTTAACAAAATACCTAAAGGTATAAACAACGTTACTCTAGTCAGCGGTTCGCAAAGTATGCCCGAAGCCAAACGTAATGTATGAAAATATGTATGCCCTGGAAAGAAGTCGACTAACTAGTGTTACACACAACACAACATAGCAAGCGAGCTTGATGTGACGCAATTATATGCGTATCAAATAAGTTTCATTGGAATGGCGTCACGTAGTCAGCAATTCGTCGCACAGCACAGATCGACATCTCCCGAAGAGCAAACAGTTATAAATAAACAATCATGATGAAAGAAATGCGCGTGCCGCTTCAGGTAGCATTGTGGAGAATGAGGATTCATTTCGATGCAATGACAACAATTGCACTCATAATACCGGCATCCATCCGGTGATGCGAATGTGCGAACGAGAGAATGAGAATGCGCATAATGGGGATGTTGTGATTGTGATTGTAATGTTCTCATGTTTCAGGTATCCGACTGTTATTATACAATTCGCTGGAGGCTGGAGTATAATCAAAAGTGCAATGCAAATTCAAACTGAACTAACTTTGCTTCACGCTAATAATTTCATTATACCATATAACCAGTGATATGTTAACAATAAGTTAAATTTGTATAGCGATTTGTATGTTTCATTGTTAAGTAATGCATTAAACCTTGGGAAATAATTTATATCATTTGTGTACTCTGTGTACTTGTGTTATGTAAATATTGTTGTCTTCAATAGACATCACTGTTCAGGATTTTATCATTTCAATTTTTCTTAAACGTACTATTTTGATACCCAGAGCATAAAATTGTAAAATTACAGAAAAGTATATTCCTTGCATATGTTCGCTCGCTGCGAGGGATATAAGAAAGAAGTGTTCGTTTGCATGCACTCAGCGTAATCAGCTCGCAAGTGTAGACCAGAATGGGGGGTGGTTAAGGCGCGGGTAGCCGGCCGGCCAGTTTCTCGCTTGCAAGAGATGAAAACGCCGGGCGGAGAGTTGGTTGTCGATGGTGGCAGCGCTGCGTTGGCGAGTCGCGGGCACGTTCGGAGGGTGAGCTCTGGCTGTGGCACTGGGGTGCAAGGGCGTGGCTGCCAGCCGCTACTACTAACATCGATCTGCCGGTTTTCTCCTCCGCGTGCACGCATGCACATGCTGGGACAACGCCGCGGCACCACTTCGCCGAAAGGCGTTTTGCTATGCACACACGACAATCGTAACGCGGGTGGTCGCCCTGGCATTATTTACCCCGCACTTTTATCCCTTCAACAATCATAAAAACGCACGACAAAGTACACAAAAACATTTGCGCGCAAGAAAAATGAGTGTTTTTGCATCATTGATGAACGGAAACTTTAAGGATTATTACACAAAGTGTGCAAAAAAATTGGAAAATGATGAACATTTTTGTACTAAACGTCAATATTTAGTTAGGAATAGATCCGAAAATCCTTTGAAGATTAAAAGCTTCTCATCAAGATATTATTAATTCCTGTTAGTTAGAAATTGCTTCAAAGGGATAATTTTAGACATTAACTATCAAACAAAATGATCAGGAGGAAATTAAAGAAAATCGGATGTCTAAAACAATATCTTGTCACCAAATCGATTGAAACCCAAGATGCTTTTCTCAAACTATTACAAGAATCTTAAGTTTAAAATTACTAATATTGAAATAACCTATCTTCGTTTCAAGACAAACTAATAAATGTAATTAGTAGTGTTTAATTTAAAGTTAGTTTTAATCATTTATATTATTTAGGTATTTAACACTCATCAAGCAATTAAAACATATTTGCATGTAGAACACGTGCAAACGACAGTTTAATTTCAAATTTGTCTGAAAGCAACATTCATACTTTGTCTCAAAGTACTTCCGAGAAATTTAGTTTCAACCGGAATATAAAGGAAAGTGGAAACGTTGTGCTCAAAGCGAAATATATCAAATATCAAATGAAAGCTGGGCAACTTGTGCGTGTGTAACTTTTAACAAATCAATGAACGAACCAGAGCGACCAAAGCAAGAAAATGTACACAATAAAAGCGAAACTAAAAAGGCAAAATACGATAGGCGAATGGAGTGTTATTATCAAAGGCTTAAACGTTGCAAAGTGTTGAGACACGACGCGTTTATTACGCCACCGGTATTTCATCTCCTCTGGTGCAAATAAATAACGATGAACCAACTAACAACAGATCGATTCGTCGATGACGAGCACAACAAAAGCTGCACGTTTACATAGAGAACGTAGGTCGTTTTGTATTGTCTTCCCTCCACAAGACATCTCTCCTATAAGCTATGTGTCTTCGAATAACATTGAGCAGTCGGCTTTAATTAAAGTCTAATTAATGCCGCGCACAGCAAGTACTGGTAACTGGTATAAGATCAAATCGTATAGGATAATCTCATTTGATGTATTACGCATTGATTCCATCAATCCAGGCTTAGCAAATATTAGCAAATAGCGAGTTAGCCGACGAGCAGTAGCAAGTCGTTGATAAATTTACACTTGTAAATAAACATGGCCACTACATACGTATGCCAATGCCAGCGATGAAGTGATAATGAATTATATAGGTTGGCAAAGTGTGAAATCGGTTTTGTCACAATATAAAAGCAGATTAAAAAGATTCCACGTTAATAATGTATCAGCAAAATCCGCACGACTTGGTACGATGGAAGTCACTCATCCAAACCTCATTCATATGTAAAAGCATATTTGCGGGAAACATGGTACCCATCCTCGAACAGTACACTTCAATGCTCTGCTCATTTCGTTCGTATTTTTTCACACCACATCGCTCGCGGACGTTTGACAGCAAACAACAACTCGATGTAAAGTTACGCTTCAGAATTACTATTGTGTCATTGTGGCGCAAAGAGAGTTGAGTGTATTCCAGGGTAGAAAGAAAACTCGTTAAATGGCAATAATGGCATTGTAAAATATGTACATACCTAATGGTAAAGGTACGGATAGGAAAGCTCTGACGACGAAAAGAACGTCTAAAATGTTAATTCACACAGTAGCGGTCCTGCGACAACGGTTACTGTCACTCGTAATGAGTTGCCGTGTAAATATTTAAAGAAACCGGAAGGAAGTCTTGTGTTTTCATTGCACCGTGCCATAATCGTTCGTAAATTGCACAACAAACGACAATTCAAGAGGAACTCAGGAATACCACGTGCGCCGCATACGTATCATAAAATTAATTATGCTTTATGATGCAATTTACTTCTATTAATAAGCATTACATGCTATTAGAAATATTAAGTACCTTTGATTTAATATTCGAATTGGAACAAAAGGTTATAAAATTGTAATACATTTGTACACAATAATAAAGTTACGTTTCTGGAACAATGAGAAAATCTATTATAAGAATCATGGATTCATAATGATTTTAATTTCATGGGTTTTCCCGCTCGAGGAAATTTAATGACACATAATACAAAATTTCAAAATGAGAAACTAGTTCCCCAAAAAACTAAATCCAAAAGTCCCATAGACATGTCCAAAACATTCACATCCCTTCTTCTCCTATTGGTAACCTTCGTCATATGGTAACAGTTACGGAAAGTTACCGAATATTGTTATCAACTGGTACATCCCTCTACATTTGCTTCATTATTTTTAATTTTTTTTATTGAATTTTTTTTTTCAGCTTGAGGTTATTTTGAAGGGAGATCTTTTCTTCTTTTTTTTTTACCTGATGATGAAGGTAAGATGTCCCAACAAATAATTGTGAAGCAAGTAACAAACTAGAGCAGCATTATTCTTACTGCTTATATACAAAAATTAAAAAAAGATGGATGAATGTAAAAATCCAGAATACCATTGCCAACAAATCTCCAATTCGTGTAGCTCCTAGCTGTATATCCCTAATTATATTAATTAATTAATCCTGCTGACCGCTTGTGACCCTCCCAAACGTTGTTCGTTCTAATCGTAAAGTGATTCGATAAAACAAGCAACAGCTTGGAAATCAGATCGTTTTCACGTTTCCAAGCTGTTGCAATGTTTTCTGCTTTATCAGAAGCGTTCATCAAGTTAACGCTGCGCGACAAAGTCATAAGTCGGCGAACTTTATGGGCAGGTAAATAATAAAAGGTCGTCGATAAAATTGCCAACGAAATTTGCATGATTAATTCATTAAGAAATGCGTTACGAGCGTCCCGGGTGCCGAAAATGGCAATCTGGCTGGATGGCTGGAAAACTGAAAGACGTAGTAATGGCCATAATCACACTGCTTAACATGGGCATCGCACGAAATCGCGTGCCGCGCGCGCGCATAAAATATAAAACCCATAAAGAGACCAAGACTTCCATGCTTCCAATCGTATTGTAATATAAGGTATTGTAATCGCCACCCGATTGTAACCAGCGTTTCTGGATCTACCACCAGCCACGAAGCGGACGAAATGAAATATGGAATGTGCAATTTAAGCGCAGATTCATAAATCACACAATTGTGATCACCTTCAACCGCACTGAGCGCACGATGATTACAATTAATGTTGTTTACTTTATGTTATTGCTTCAAATTGATATTTAATTCAAATGGCCAATTACCACAGCGATTTATACGAATTCAATGTGATTTGTTTAATTGAAGTCCAATAAACAAATATTGATGCAAGAGATTCATGACTAAAGGCTTTTTTAATCAAAAAAAAAACTATCAATAACATCAATAAACGATGTTTACTACGACAGATGGATATGGTCTTTTTGCAATTCTGCTACAACGAAAATATTGCTCGGTTCTAAAACCATTCTAAAGTAAACACATTGAATATTTGAAATGTACCCTCACATATTGGGTAGTTTGAAAGTGAGGGAACAAAGGTTGTGATGCGGAAGTATTACCATTATAGGACCAACGTCAGTTCAACAAAGTTGGTTAATAGCAAAAGTTGGAAACGTAAAAAATGTTGCTCAACTTTAACCAGACCAGAACCACTAAAACTGAAACTAAAACCCGGAAATAAACTAGAAATAATTGTCATACGACTAAATTACACAACTGCAGTGCAACCCATCAGTTTGATAAGATATCTCAAAAAACAAGTACGAAAATTATTGGGTTTCACAAAATTATACAATAAATAAAAAGAAAGAAAAAGAATTTTTTGATGCCTCTAGAGTGGCATATCAATTTTGCAACTCCTGCCTAGTAGAATTATATAGATTTTTCCTGAAAATCAACACTTTGTTAATCACTCATATCAATGATCAAACAAACTGCTTCACTTTACTACCAACACGCTGTGATAAACCATCATATATAAAAAATCATGAACCAACACAAATAAATAATAAAAACGGCAATAGCAAAATGCAATCAATAACTGTTATCAATAAAAAATTAACTTGAACAAACAATACTTATAAGTTTCATTAAGTTTGGGTGTATTTCTGACTTTGTTGATGATTTACTGTTCATGCATGACTATAAAACAAATAAAACTACAAAAATTACTGAACAAATTGATTTTATGAAATCAATTTGAATTTTTTACCAATTGAACATTTCAGAAATAAGCTAAATTGAAGTTGATTTATATCTTGAAGTACACAGCAGGAAACCACATGAGTCACTGAAAAATATGTCGAACGCTTCAATCAAACTGGAGCATCTTTTCGCTATAGTGCTACTATAACTACAGCGATCGATTACTTATTAATACATAATGTTTGTATCACTGTAAACTAAAATTGCACATCGTAATACTTCGTAATGCTCGTATAGAATATGACAAGTTGTGAATTGAAATTGTCATAAATAATACTTAAGATGATGTGTAACAGTGATGCGACTGTTCAGTATCCTGCAGTAAAAACTTCACTACTTCATTATTGAATTGTTTCTAACAAGGAACCCACATTTAACTAATAAAATCGTTTAAGGAACACTTGGGCACTTATGTTTCTACTAGTTGTGTACTTAGCTGGAAGTTAAAGACTTCACGACTGAGCTGAGAGCAGATAACAAAAATCCAGACGGAGCGGAAATTATCTTTGATTTTCAACGGTTTGTTCGACCTTTTACGATCACGGTATACATAAGTATACAAAATAAATATTGAATCACGTGAATAATGAATACACACAGGATATTCCAGGAATGGTTTATAATGTTGGGTGACCTTAGAATTTAATAGGGAATAACTTTATTGATATCTTATATTTTTTGGTGTTAATACAAAGTTTTATTGCCATGTTTAGGCAGTTGCTCTGCCCAGGTCTGGGATTCCCCTTTGAGAATTTTATCTTAAATCATTTATGGCAGACAATCTATTTATTTCATAATAACTTATTGTTGCATTTTTAAGGGATTGGGCCACCCAAAATAAAACAAAAGTTATTATTAATTATAAAAATTTGTAATAAAGATTTAATGAAAACTCAAAAGTGGTCTACCCCTTCCCTTAAGGCAAAAACTTACTTGCCTAAACTTTCTGGAGACACCAACTGCAGGAACTGCATGCAACGACTTGGGCATTATTCTAAGCCGCTCTAAATAAAATATGAATGTCATGCTTTCAATGTACGACACGAACGCAAGTAAAGTAATACAAGTTATTAGGTATATATATATATATAATAACGCTGATGAATGCATATTTCATTAGCACAGTTACTTCCTCGAAGTCTCAACTTCAACTGCAGCTACAAAACATTTGAAATTTGTTTCTTTTTATTCGTAAAATACTGCGCATGTAATACTTAACGTAACTATAGAACTATAATTACAAAGCACACGATTAAGTCAAGCAAAGACCCAAGCAGTGCCAATGCGAACCCTGCAAACTGAAGAATTGATGAATCATTCGAATCAGCCGCTCTGTTTGTATGGGTTCGCATGGGTGCAATGGGTGGTACATATTAAACACACCCAACGCGACATAAGGGACACAGGACGCAAACTAGGAAGAACAAACACCACTGCGTACAGTGCCGTACTATATTTTCTAGCAACGGTTGTATCCGTATCCAAAACAGAAAAGATTTGAATTGAATGGCGAGGTTGTTACACCGAAGCCGAAAAATCGATAAAGGTGAATGAAAATGCCGGCACACGTAAACACGGAGTCGACGGACGCCGCAGCCTGCTAAGAATTATTACCTGAACGAAGACTTACTTACCGTATTTGGTGCGCTGCGTCGGGGGTTGTATCCAGTGAAGGCGAATTTCACGAGGTGCTGGTTGAACGATGTTAGTCCCACACAGCTTCCCTAAACAGGCGACTATACGAGCTAGAGGACTACGCGCGCGGCCGACGTCGACGATGGCTGATGCCGAACTGAAGACTCCGCCGAGTGCCGATTCGTCGGAGTCACTCGTGCGGCGCTAGCACCGCTTGTGTGCTGCTATGGCCGGGGCAAGCTGTGCGCGCGTGCACCGCGCGCGCCGTTCGCTAGCCTGCGCCAGGCGGACGTTCTTGCGTTCATTGTTCCTTCTTCGCCGATCGAGCAAAGCGCAAGCTGGCGCAAGCACAGCAAAAGCAGCGCGAGCGTGAGGGCGACCAACATACCTACCAATCCTACCCAGCGCTAGCGCTCAATCTCGTTGAAATTCAGCCATGTGCTCAAGAGTCTTCAAGTACTTTGAGCAGCGTCGAGGACTCTTACGCTCGTAATATAGGCAACCGAATTAGCGCTAATTACGCTGCGTTAGTAATAACATTATAAACAATATTACCAGTTATAGTTTTCATTATAATGTAGTATTAATTAAAAAATTAATATACTTATGAAGCTAAATTAAATATTTAAACCTTGCCGATAACAGAGGCAACTAAGTATACATCAATTTATTTCTCAATATATTGAGATTAAAAAAATATATAACCTAGCAATAGAACTATAAATTTAATTGAGTGTGAGTTACAAGACAAAAATCTGTTATATTAATTTCATTTATTACTCATGTAACGCATATACCACACACACATTTGCTAAGAGTAAAAAAAACGGATATAGTTCACAGATGTGGGAAATTGCAACGAGGAATACAACAAACAATAATTTCTATTTTATATTTATGTATTATATTCAAATATATTCAATGTGAAATTAACAAAAGAATCTAAAATTGTAATCTTAAGGCACGTATGCAATTATAATTCTTCATGCAATTGTAATTGTAATTGTAGATCAATAGAAATGACGGTTACGGCTATTATTCAATTTTTGTTCAGTTTAAGTCATCATGGTTATCAAAAGATGACATAATGAATATTTCGTATGCAATTGTAACATTTGTACAAATTACGAATGATGAAATTCATGAACGTGAATGAACTTTTTTTCATGCCTGGGCTGAATGTTTTTTGCTTTGCTTTTTTCCTCGACATTGTAACCTAACTTTTAGCTTGTGCCACATACAACAAATCAATAACATTTACTGTAATTTGTTAGAGATGACTAGCAAAATATCTAAAATATAATAGTAATTATGCATACATTGACATTGTATTGGTACAAACATAATTTTGTAGTTTCTCTTGACAAATGATGATTGGATTGAAACTGGTTTTCAATATCCACAACGGTTGTTATGATTTTGTATAGACGCCTATTGCAAGTGTTTTGCACTATTATTATTAATATTTAAAAGTCTCATTATTTCTTTATGATTAATTCAACTTGTAACTTGAAGTTAGTTGTTTCATTAGGTAATTGCAAAGTCCTGGTATTTCAACTTTTCAACAATCAGAAACGTTCATTTCATTGCCGGTTTCGATATTAACCGATCTTCGCGCAAAATAAAAACGTACTAAAACTGTCAAATTAACAAATAGATAATAATATACATTAAATATAAATTACAAAAAATGAAATAAATATACAATAACAAACAGCCAGCTACACATACACTGTACTGATTGTGCCAAGTAAACATGGATATTAGAATTGGTGCACTTTTGCCACATGAAGTGCCGTTCTTTCTAGTAAGAATACTTCGCAGTCAGAATGTAATTACGAACTTCAAAAACGACAACAAAGGGTTTTTAATGTGTTATTACAATAATAACTGTATGCAATAAGATAGAAACCGGCTGGGACCAGTTCGCACACCACATACAACCGGTTATTACAAGTTAAAATGACAAAATTAAAAACCGTTTATGGTGAGTAAATCCTCGTTTGGGGAGAATTTTGCTTACATTTTATGTTATAAGCATGTTTTAAAGTCCGTAATTAAGAACAATGTGAGACCTCAATTAAAACAAATCTGCATAGATAGCAATAAAGTAAATATAAACGCTCTGAACATTAAATAGATAATAAATTCACAATTATTAACTAACTACAAAAATATTCATGTGTGTTGTAAAATTAATATTCTGTATAAATTAATAAATATTTTGCTAGTTACATATTTTGATGTGAATTCTTTTCGTAAATATAAATTAATAGCCAAAACAATGTACTCTTCTATCAATTGTTACCGATAAACTGACAGTATATTATTTATTACATAACTAATCCTTGTGTGTCACTAACGATCTACTCCCCTCATATAATTTTATATCATTTTTTGGTATATCGTTCAATTGCCAAATTACATAAAGTTGCTTCGGAAAACAATGCCAATCATGGGGAGCATTGTTTTCCTGGCAACACGTATTACACTTGCCTAAACTCTTAAACCTTCTTTGTCTTTAAATTTACCCCGTCCACGTCTCTACCCAACGAATAATTCCATGATCAAATCATGTTATGTAACGTTTTTATACGAAGTCTAAAAAAATAGGCTTATAAACAATCTTCGTTAATTATTCAACGAACCATTCATGTTTAGTTGAAATGTTTGACAACTAATTCACCCTAATTGTCACACAAACTCAATCTCTACTGTTTGGCTTTTTGTGGTGATGGTTCTATGTTTCAAACGTGTTATGATAAAAACAATAACAACATCAAGTAAAACGTAGCAATAGTACACTTCGACTACGTCCTCAGGTTTGATGAGTTTGGTTGGTGTGCCTAAATTACGAGTAAAAAATTTATTCACTGCTTTTATACGGACACTTGGGATTCGTGTAGTTTTCGCATTGGCTGCGGCGACATCTGTGAACAATTCAATGAATACTAGTAAACATAGTCTGAATTCTTTCGGTGTCTAAATATTAAAAATACCTACCCAACTTAATCGTTCCTCGTTTATAACACACTTATCGGTTTCAACAACCAAACTTTTGCACTTTCTCTCTTGTTCATTGTCATTACTACCATTAATGTAAATACCAGTAATGTACTTTTTATTTTCGTTCTTGTCATCTAATTTCCGGATGGAATTGTTACTGTTGTATAATGTGTTCTGCGAATTGCGTAGTGTTACTTCATCAACGTTGGATACTTTAATATCCTCCTCGTTTTTGTCTACTTCATTGCGATTGTGATTGTCGCTGACATCAACATTTACTGACACCGTAACATCTTCAAGCTCTAACTCAATAGAATTGTTGCTTACAATCGGTGCTGTTGATGTTGCTTCAGTATTCTGTGTTTTGGCAACATTGGCAACGGTAGTAATATTCGTATTGCTCGTTGATTTCGTTGTGACCAATCCAGTCCCAATGGTTTTCTTTTCTTTCTCTTTTTCTTTGTCTTTATTGAGCTTTGGTGGTACAAATTTGGGCATCCGTGCCACCCAATGATCACCTACAGAGCCGACTGAACTAGTACTGGCAGCACTGCTCGAATTCGAGCTGCTACTAACATAAACTCCAGTACGCTTTTGGTAAAACAAAATATACGCGCTGTTATTTACAAGATCAGCGCCAACATCAGCACTTTCCGCGCTTAAGTTGGTAACTTTCGCATCGTCGTACAAATACCAATTGTTGTCATAAGGATTTTTGCACGCGGCTGTGTAATGTCCGGTTTCAAGGTCTGTCCCGTGATGATAACACACAGCATAGAGATCGTAAGTGTTATCATTGACAGTGGAGGGTTTACGCGAGCGTTTCCAGGGCGACCAATTGACTCCGTTCATAATCACAGGGTTAGATTGTTCGGTGCCTTGCTGTTGTTGTTGATTGTGATTACTATTGGGTTTCGTTGCAAGATGGGGTGTCATGTCAAACGCGTACACGGGGAAATCCACCATGGTTGTGAGCTTGGTACTACTCGTGCGCCCTTTCACTGTTTGTTGTCTGAAACGCTTGAAATGAAAGACGAGAATATCAGGTAAACTCCACATGTCCAGAGTTTTGATGACTGGTTGATATTTCTGGCATTGCGGACATCGCCACGCGTCGTCTAGCGTTTCTGCTTTCGTGTAATGCCTTAAACACTCTTCTAGGGTGAGCGGAGCGCCACCTTGCATGGCTTGAGTCTTGAGTTGTTTAACACTCGAGTGTTCCTCGACGAGTTCGGTGTCGTCAGCAATGATGGTCTGCTTAGCTTCCGCGCTCCACTCAAGCACGAGTTTGACGTGTGGTGGCCCGCCATCCTCGCTGCACAGAGCCAAAGCCTGGTCTATGGCTTCCATGAACAAAGGATGTTCCAGGGACGGCTCTAGGTATGTAGCCGGCTCGTTGAAGTTGTAAGCTGGATCGGAAATGCGCATTTTGTACACCTGAAATAAGTAATAGGTAATCAGCAATTTTAATATGAAACAAAAAGTATAGTGGCTGCTACTCACGCCTGCAGGCTGCGACGAAGTCAGAATATCGTCGTGCAGTATCGGTGCCATCTCTTTCAGCATTAGTTTCTGCAAGTCTGTATAAGACGTCTCCCTATTCACTTGCATCGTGTATGGACTTCCTGCAAAACGAAGCCAACGAACGAATGAGAATGAGACTAAACTAAGCAAGTGTCAATGAGCTTTGCGAATGTTCGAACAAACGAGGGGAGCAAGTAATTGTTCGCCGCTCAACTTTCTTTCCACTTTAAACAACTCACCAAATCTCTTAAAGCTATTGTCATTTTTGGCATCCTTCGCTGAGTCCTCGACCGCATTGATCCAGCATAACAGCACGTAGGCGCTTTGCGTCTCTTCGTCCACATCCTTCAACTGTGGTACTTCGATGCAGTACACAGGATCAACTTCAGTTATGCCATTGACACTCTGCGCGTCTGTGAACGTTCTCAAGAAACCATGCTCGCCGATTTCGGTGAGCAACATGTCAGTACGCACGATCGACGTGTCCGATTCTAAAAGGTCGCGAAGTTCGGAAACGGTGGCTCCGGAAGGCAACGAGACACCGATTTTCACCTCTCTGGGCTGCTGGGAGGTGTACAAAACAGTAACATAGACGGAATGCCTGTAGAGCTGTGGCAGCTGCACCGAGATGCATTGGAACGGATCGAAGGTGTTGGATTGCGTTAGACATCTTGGACAGCTCAGAGACGAGCGGTATTGCGCTTGAAACACGCTGTGAATGAAGGAGTTGTTCTGGCGACGGTAGTTTTCTAACGTCTCGGCGGCGATCACCTCGTCGGGTCGGCCCAGCGTCTACAATGACAAAGGCAATGAATTGTTACGTCCAGTTATGGAACATTTCGCGATTGTATGCAAAACTAGCACGGTGAATGTTGTCGCAAAACATTTAACAAAACATTTCGAACAAACCTCAGCTTATATTCATTCGGTATGTAAATGATATGTTAAAAACTCTGAATTTGAGTCGTAACATTGCGAACATCGGGAAAAGTTTTGTTGGCATCGCAATAAACTGGAAATTTCCATTCCACTACCATAAATATTAATACAATACCTTCAAATGGTTACAGAGGAGTTTAATGTTTATAAACATACGTTGTTGAGGAAAAATGAGTAATGCAATGGATTCCTCTGAAAATGTTAACAATTCTGTTTACAACTGTGCGTACCGATTGTTATGAAACATTTCAAATGTACTACTGTGATTCTTTAAAGAACCGATTCCAATTGTTCCGGTCAAAAATAGATGTTTAATTGATATTTAATCACATAGTAAACAATTGATTAAAAACCACGTGCGCAGTAAGTTGTAATAAAACAACAAAATGTTGCTTACACTACGTGTCTTTCTGTAACAATTTGTTTATCGAGTCAGCTTCCATATGAAATTAGACGCGATAAACTTAACTTTGTCTAAAGTGACATTAGACTTCTAAAAACAAGAACAGTTTTTTTTTCTAAGAACAACAAATAGTTTTTAGAATGTTTAACAAACAAGGTAGAATTGCAAGCAGCATAAAACATTCCATTATACGGTGAAAGTCATATTGTTTTGTGAATGCACGATACTTCGCTAAAGCACTAACGATCTACGAAAATAAAATTTCAATTCCTCTCTCTGAAACAAAAACCAGATCAAAGCTGATCTGATCAGTGTTATAAGTGTTGATCCATACCATTGGAGAAATGACTAATATGCATGAAATTTCTCCGAATTATTCAAATTTCCGCTTTGCGGAGTGAGTAAAAACGGAAAGCTGAGCCACTGTGGGTGCAAGTGCGTAGCACTCATCTCTCAGCAGTTCTC
The DNA here is from genome assembly GCA_030264155.1 of Atheta pasadenae. Taxonomy (NCBI): domain Eukaryota; kingdom Metazoa; phylum Arthropoda; class Insecta; order Coleoptera; family Staphylinidae; genus Atheta; species Atheta pasadenae. Next base: position 65,217 of record JARJDS010026064.1, on the reverse strand, counting down.
AATGGGCTGCTGTTTAGTACATTCAGTGTCCAAGCCAGCATCTGACCCAGATTATGACTAACTACCAGACTACTTGAAATCAAAGAGTGCTCTGTGTCCAACAAAGCTGCAGAAACCAGACGTTTCGCGTTAACACCATTCGCCTGCGATGTGTGACGCTTTGACGTTGCCCATCGTCCACACATTCCCTCTTTTCTTTCTCTGCGCTTCTTACTTCATTTGCATCACTAACACGAACCAGCGAGTGCCATCGTCAGGCGACCGTAATCTTGATCCAATATAAATAAATGATCATAAGCTTTAGTTATTTGGCTGCCGCTTTACTGTCTGCATTAGCTTTGTTTCAAATTATTATCGAGATAATTTAATTTGGCTATCAACTTTCATCCATTGGCCTTTCGATCCGACCTGCCCGTTCAAGGATTTCTTCGTTTAGACCAAATAAACATGAAGAGTGAGTTTCGACGGTTGGGCAAATGTCATGAGACGTGTTATGCCGCGTTTGTTGTCCACATTTTAATTAAATCGCGCATGACCTTGGCTTGCAACTCAGCCGTGCCCTATAAATTACTTCCTAATTTCATTCAATGTTATGTTGTTGGTATGTATATACTCGCACACAACATCATATTGTAAGTGTATTTGTTATTTTGCCGTTCAATTATTGCTATGTGCGCAAAAATATAGTTCATGAGTCATCTCTTAAAATGATATATATTTCGATTACATATTTATTTCGAATTTTAGATACAATTAAAATAAATAAAATGCGAGAACTGCTAGTTTCTCATAAAAATGAAGTGCATTAATTGTTACAACATATTTGAATTAACTGAAACTCAGATTAGATACTAGATTATCCACCTAATCGATAACTACTTTAGTGTATCACTACCTAAGTTTAACCAGCAGATACTTTATATATTGTAGAAACGTAATTGGAATTCCCTCAAAATAACATCCAAGTTGAATAAACTTTGTTTACAAATATTTGGGAGTAAATATAAGAAAGTTGAATAAAAAACACCAAACTCTTGCGCAATGATTTTACTTTTTGCGCGAGCCGAAATTGTGTGGCGTAACGTCGCCGTCATGTAAATCACCGCGTGTCTGCTGCCTGTCGACGTGCAAAAAACTATCCGTGTGCAGAAAAAAAACCCGGCCACACACATTCGCGGCAAGTAATCCGTGTCACGGCTTTAACGACGCATGAAACTCGTGTTGTTGCTCATGGCTCATCATCGGAGCGAACATGAGCATTCGCATTCATTCTCCTTTTTTTTATCATTTGCTAAAAACATTGTACGACAATCATTCACAGCAAACGATGTAAATATACGAACAAAAGAAACTGAACGAATAATAAACAAACAAAACGCAAAAATTGTTTGCGTTTGTTCAGTTGGAGTAGTACTACATATACATCGTAGAAAATATTTTTCTTCCATGACGAGGTGTGCACTTATACAAGATTGTAAACAAACCTTATGTGCATACAAATTAAAAATAAATAACCTGTATTCATAACAAAACTTAGTTTTCTTTGGTCGTAAGACATTCTTTTTGATTTTAGGTTGTTTTATATCCGGCTGTTAACTCGTCTTAATTATTCTCGATCATCTGGAGTAATCACAGAAGGTAATTTGGATTAATTGAATTCTTGTGTTCATTAAATAGATTATTAATAATTTATTTATGCATTAGTGACGTCATACGAACGACTCAAGTTCGAAAATGGAAGAGAATGAGTAGTTTTCGCCCACGCACCTGAAATAATGTGCGGGAAAGTCAACTATTCGAGGCTCACACAACTTAACACACTCTTTCTTCATTCTAGAATCGACACGAGTCGATTTAATGCGTTGAATCGAAGCATATCAATAGACCAACTACTCAATCAACGCAACAATATTTTTGTTTACATTAATTTTGCTTGCCGATACAAAGAAACGCATTCTTTTTGCAGTTACGAGACATATGCATAGTACTAGCACAACTGAGTCATCGGAAACAATACTCATGTTCAATGTTCACGCAAGCGATAATAAACAAACGAGCAGTGTCAATGTCGGCCGCCGTCTGGTCGCATTTCATTAATGCTCACGAATCGATTTACTATCAATATTCATTATTCGTGAAGAGTTTTACGAACTTTTACGCCAGCATGTTCGACAATGAATTGACATGTTGCGCGAATTTTCAACCTTCAATTTTTCGCCGCTTCGTTAACGGTTTATATCGGCACAATACCGATTTCTACGCTTTCATAATTTAATTACATGTAATTATGTTTGTGCAAACGTAATCCGCGCACGTGTAATTGCAATGGTACGCGTAAGTATTGCACGCTTGTGAAAGCAATGGTCGGCGCAAATGTAATATAAAGTGAAGCAAATTTGCGAATGGCTGTAATGTTTTCAAGTTTACACATTTCGGCGTTCACGTTCACATCGTGCATCACATCGGGGAAGCCCAAGGATGCAATTTATGGACGGAGGATGTGTGTTTGATGTGTGCGTACGACGTGCGCGTGCGGATTCCCTCCATCAGAGAGGAATAGATTCAGGCGGGCAAATCGCACGTGCAACCTCGACATTTTTTGTTCAGTACGCAATTTGAGGTATTAATAGACGAGCGAATTAAGTTTTTACTCAATTGCAACTTGATTGAATAGTTCATTATTTATGTACTTGGAAATCTGTTTATTTGACAGTATGATACGCATGCCTAAATATTCAGGTTAATGCGTAAAAGTTGCATTCAAACATAACGAACAGCTTAAGTTATGTTTTCCTCTTGTCAAATCAATAAAACAATCATTATCAAATCAATAATTATTATATTTTATGAATCTATATTAGAATTGCGATATATTTTTGACTGAATAGCGCACTTCTAAAACAATACGCGATAAATGTTTAATACCATCTATCACGTGGATATCATTTGCAAATACGCAATTAGTGCATGTAAATAAAACGCGGTATATACAGTTAAAAAAATATTTGACAAATATATTCCTGACGTGTTGAAATCTTCACCAAGAAGCAATAAATATTTTAAAAAAACGCTGATATCTTCCAAACAAAGCAAACAATTTCTTTCGCATCTTCAGCACTATTACTTAATGAAAATTAATTGATTATGGCATGCATTACAATTGACCTTTCTCTGACATTGTTGGTGCATTTAATTAAGTAATTGTCTTATTAATGCTTGTGAATTATCAATTGGTGTGACTGTAAACGAATGCAAACGTCAGTTCAATATTTGTCAAATCATCAACGGCGCGCCATCTAAAACAATAGACGCCGCTCGCGCGTGAATAAACATAATTCTGTCATTTTACATTGCCGCATGAAAAAATATAACACTTCGAATGTAAAAGTCGAACGCTTGACCGCTTATCACTTATCAGGAACTAAACTGACACGTCAGGTAAACATGCGTCAGTAAAGTTCAATTCTAATTGGCACGAATAGCTGCAGTCTTTTGTGTCAAACAACTTGAAAAACAAGCAGACTTACGTAATCCATTCCGATATTCATAAATTCATAAATGTATTAATGTTTATGTATACTTAACTTGAGTAAATCTTCGATGGTTTCGAATTCGAGCCAAGCTGCAAACATATGAAATGAAATGCGTGCAGCACAAATGCTGCCATTGTGCACTAAACTAAGCGCACATTCCGACATTATTAACTCAATTAGGCTGGACTTCAGACTAATCATTAAACAAAGAAATTGTGGCATGAAACGCGCGCGCTCGTTGTAATTTCCATACCAATCGGCCCGATCACAAATCGGTGTGTTCGAGTTAATACTTGCTGATCGATTTCCATGAGTTCCTAGAAGCCGCGAAGAGATTGTCGCTGGCGATGAGAATAATTATTCGCGTGTATTTCTGTTTAGCAGCAGCATAATGAATGGAAATTGGCGCGAGTTACTGATGGTGATCGAGATTGTGCGATTACATTCCAGCAATACAGTAATTCAGCATAAGTTCATTCTATCTGTTCAAGCAAACTTGATTCGCGTTTACATAACTCGCAAATGTTAACAAATGTTGATAACATAGAACCGGCCTTGTGTTGCATCCAAGGTTAGTCTTTTATCTACAACGCTCATTCAAGGATATCAATCAAATCTACAAGTAATCTTTGACTGAATGAACTGCTTCTGTTGATGAACCGGTTTTGGTAAACTTGGGAGACATTTAATTTTGAAGATAAGTCTGACTATCATGTAGAATGACATTTATTATGATACGCATGCGCAATAAGGCATAATCTTTTCGCAAAGTTTTTACTTGTAAAAACTCTTAAAGTAATTATAAAGCAATAAATATCAAAATTTAATTAGCTATATAATAAGCTGTTTAAGGAGATACCGATTAACATACACCTTGTAAACAATCAAAGTTGTCCCCAATTGGTGTCTAAACTAGGAACTAGAAATCGCATTCAAGAATTCTATCCAAAATTGACGATATTTTCTAATTTTCTTCAACATTAGTTCTTTGCAATAAACTATTATTTTCTGTAAGCCTATAATTAATGAAATTTTAAAATCTAAAACTAGGAGTATGTATTTACGTCCATAGAAAAAATTATATTTTATTAACATTTAGACATTTAAAAATGCACTATATTGCTGTTATGATGCGCAACCGCAATTAGTCATTACAATGCGGTAATGATAATAACGCTTTGAATATATTGTTGTGAAAACATAATTTTTAAAACTTCATAGAACTTCCTTCCGTTTGTCGATTTTAATACATTTTTCAACATTTGCAAATGCATTAAGCAGTTAGGCCACTCATTTTTTTTCTTAAAAACCAGCACCAGCACCAGAATTTAAGCAGGCGTTTACTTTAAAACTGTTTTTTTAATTTATCAAGACAAATAACTCCGACAATTTTCACCTGAATGATTTGAAATTTGGAATATACATTGTCTATGGAAGTACGTAAGATTATATGCATAGAATTTTATTGTTTCAGTCGACTTTTTAGCCGAAAAAAAATATAAAAGCTTTTATAGTCTTGAGCGATTTTAATGAACTTGGCAACATTGAAAAGGGCATAAAAGATTCGATCACGTCGTAAGCAGTATTAAACCGTAAATTTTCGTTTACAAACTTTATGATTCGCTGTCAGATGCGTTAGTCTTAGTACTCATTACTAGAACTACTCGGCTAGGGTTTATGTCCGATCAACATAACATGCAGCAATAAAGTAGGATCAAAGAGCAAAGTACGATCCAATAAGAATCCGTTTTGAATGTTCGAAAACACGAATTCGGATTGGAATCGTTCCACATTTCAATGTTTACGTTTCATCGTGCGGTCGACCACGTGACAACGCGTGTTTTTGTTGCTTTTTGCATGTCGAGTGGTTTACACAGAGCGGTGATTATCAGTTATTGCGCTTGGAACGTAACAGTAAATCGATGAATATGCAGGAGATGATGGTTGATTTGTTTTGTTATAAACCAAGGTTATAATTATAGCTAGTTTTTGGTCGTTATCACGTAAATACATAAAACTTTAATTACCTTGATTGATCTGTATTTCTTCTTTGGCGCCATGTTGAGGTCCTCGTGGACTTTATCCAGAAGCCATATAAGGAACTCCAAGGCATCATGTTGTTGAGTTCCCTTGTACTGGATTCCATATCGCTCAACGACTTGTTTGAACGTGGTGGAAAATTCAGGATTGTACTGGCAGGCCCATAACGCTTTGAGGAGAATCGCCAACTGCTCGGTGACTTCGCCCTTGGTGCCGTGTTTCTTGGAATTGAGTTTGTTGCGTCTGGAGAGGTCGATCTTATACCGGTCCAGGACGAAATATTCGGCCAACACGTCCGTGTGCGAGATGCACTGCAGGACGGCATTGATGAAGCAGGTGTTGCCGTGGTTGCGCAGGCCGGTAACGCCGGGCGTGTCGTCCGGGCCCCACGTCTGCAGACCGACGGGCGGCACGCGGCTTTCGCCGTTTGGCAGCTGCACACCGCCGATGTGCTGGGCTATCTTGTTGATGAACTTACGAAACGACGGGCGCCGAAACACCTTCTTGTTGGCTCGATGTACGGCGTCCTCGACGTCGCGATTGTTAGCGCGCGTTAACGTCAACGTTGAAGAATCAACATTATTAGAGTGATTGTTCTCAGTTGTTTTTGGTTTGCGTTTAGAGATGCGCGTGAGAGGGTTTCGCGGCAGCGTGAAGGTACGTTTGAGACGTGAGACTTCGGCTGGCGGCAACTGCTCCGGCGGTTGCTGGGGCATCGTCGCGACGCTGCTGTGCTCGCTGTCGTTCGACTTCATCGCACACTGCACGTCGCACATAATATTCGCATCCAGGCCGACTAGAAGGTTCGTTTGCTGGTGGGTTTTTGTTAGAACGGGCTGGGACACACAATCACAGCGTATGCGCGTGCATCCTATGCATTTGATTTGGTCACAACGCGCTGCACGATAGTCGACACAACACGTACTCAGGCTGATTTCAACTCGTTGTGTCTTTACTCACGATTATGCATTATTGTCTGTGTTGTTACATTCGGAGCGGTGTTCAGCGACATCAGCCATTTCACGCAATTGCAACACCTTGACTGGCCCCCAAACTCCGACTCGGCCGCAACACGAAACTACTCCCCGTCACTTTTGTGCGCGCCCTCTATTCGAGTTTTGAATTAAATCAATTTTACGCGCCTACAGTATGCAACTCTGTCTACACATTTGTTTGTTTTAACAACAAAATATATAAAAACAAAATTGATTTTAATTAAAACAACCCCTAATAAAATTCAAACAAAATATTAAATTAATTAAAACCTAACTGTTTTACAAAACTTTTTTAATAAAACTTTTTTTAATAAAAAATAATTTTAAATTTTTAGTTTGGTTAAATTACATAACAAATAAATTGAAAATTAATTGAAAAATAGAAACGTCAACACCTAAAAAGAACAAAGAAATAAATACAATTTAAATAATGTATTGAAAGTTGCATATAGTAAATGATTAATGTGAATGAGTTACTATGGTTACTATAGTTACTAGTGAAAAATAACGACATAATCATACCTGATCATATCACAATTAATTATATTTCAAATCAGCACAAATTTCAGCGTATCATCACAATCACTTTCGGTCATCAAATTAACCGCTTCATATCTGCAAATAATGGACACCAAAATCAGTAGAAACAACGACAAAGGTAAATTTTTAAAATTGATTTATTGGTACATCAAACATGACGTAGTCTATCACAGTTTCTCGATATTCCGCATCCTTATTCTTCATCACAGGTTTTGATGAGTGGATGGACGACCATGTTGGGACCCAAGCAGCCAGCGGTATTGGCGATGTAGTCATGGAAGTTGGATTCGATGGCCCACATCAAGCGCTTGTAGCCAGGGACGACGTGAGTCGGGAGTCTGCACTCTGTGCCGCGTTGGACAAGGATGAAATTCTCGTCCTTGAAGCAGGAGTCAGTGTTCCAGATATAGACATCGGATTGACCCTTGTACCTGAAGAAAATGCCTGCAGCATTGTCTGTGCCGAGGAGAACGCCCTTGACGCCTTCGGGTTTCATGCCAACTTCAACAATAGCGCCGGCAGTTTGTCCTTTCTGGAGTGCTTCGGACTTGATGTTGTACATCTTGGGCGACGAGAGATAGGAGAAATAGATGTAGTTGCCGCACTGGCGGCGAACGAGCACCATGTAGAGGACATCTTTGGTGGTGTTGGTGATTGCGGTGGGCAAGACGACACGATATCCCTTAGCAGCGAAGACATCATATACGATGATGGCTCCAGCTCCAGCGTCAGCGACGTAGACGAATGGGCGCCCATCGCAGGTATAATCGACCACGATGTACTGCAGGCGAGAAGTTGGCACGACCAAGTTAGCCAAGTCAATTACTTTGACGACCTGATTAGTTTTGAGATTGATGCCGACGATCTTCGGTCCGCATCGTCTGACGGGTTGTTCCAAGGTATTGACGAGCCCGATGTCCAGGGCCCACAGGATGTCGCTCTGGCAGATGAAGATATCGACGACGGATTGGAGGGCCTCGCAATTCCCTTCCTCTTGCATGGGCCAGCAGGGGAACGGCGTGAGATTGGCTTGGCACCCTTTGGTTTTGAGGGAGAACTTGGCGAGGGTGAAGGGGACGCCGTGCTTGTACCTGGGCAAGGCGACGATGGCTTCGTCCTTGTAGATCTGCATGCGGGTGGCGATGACGTTCTTGGGGACATAGCGCCCGGAGGAGATATAGATGCCTTTCGTGCTATCGCATGGGAACATCATGTTGGCGCCGGTGAGTTTGTAACTCAAATCCGGAACCGAGAGTTCGCATGAGGCGGATGCCGATGCCACGGCGAGTGCTGCCAAGCACAGGTAACGAAGAGCCATGTTTGATGGATACCTGAAAGAAGCGTTCATTATAGAATCAAATCACTATCGCCTAAATAAATTCAAATAATTAATCAATAAAAAAGAAATCGAAAAATGTTTACCTGTATTCCCGTTATGGTTGGTACCGAGAATCTGTATGTGGATTGACCACGATGGTTCCACCTTATATACCAAACGGTTTGTTTTATTTGCATCACTACTAACAATTATTTCGTACAATAACACTTGCCATGCACTCCAAATTTATTAAACGCATAACGTATTAATATCAATCAATAACAAACCAGGAATGCGAGTACATAGTAACAATTATGAAACGCACTGCAATAATGCTTAGTATTGATTCTTGTGACATTGAATTGTTATGTTTATCCAACACACTGCACCGATTGCAACTTACAAATTTCTTTAATAATTGTTTATTAGCACACATAAGTATTACTTAAATTATCGATAGTTTTGTTAAACTCGTATGTATTCTCTATTAGTTACTCGTCAATAAAACTATTAGTTATAATAAATTTAATACTTTAGCAATAAAAACTAATTATAACGCGTTATTAAAAATAGACAATAAATAATAAAATGTAAAATAAGAACAATTACTGCAAGAAACAAGGAAAGAACAGATTATACAACACAATTATTTTTAACCGCATTTCAATTACTACACCTAAGAAAACAATTATGGTACTACAACATCAAAACATTTCCATGTTAACAATGAAAATATTAATTATTCAATTAATATTTCTGCCAACGTAAAAACAATGCGTTCATACATGAATTCTGCATAAATCATGGCTGTAAAATTGAGATATTTAAACAACATGTAATTGTCTGTTTTGTCTCCTTTCTAAACGGTCTCACCCACTTCTTCAGCGATCTAGGTATCGAGAGCAATCAGGCAATGCGCCAATGTCGATTAAATGCCGCAAGCCGCGAACAATCGCCTCGTTCGAAGTTTTCAACTGCATAACTACAAAACGGTTTCGAGGTATAAAGTTTTGTTTGGAATTTGCGAGTGAAAACTAAAGACAACCTGAAATAAATAAATACCGCATTGTTTTCCACTCGTTTCGTCTTCTTTGTTCTTTAAGGCACTGCTAGTTTAAGGTATATCATTAAGATCTTTTTTTTTTAAAACAGGGACAAGAAACGTTTATTGTTTATTGCGCATGAACGAAATTGTTTTGAAATTAAAAACAAACATTAAATGTTAAACAATTTGTAAGCAAAATTACTAGCTGAATTGGAACAACACAACGAGCATTAATAATAAATATTACAAGTTATTTATATACGAATAATACAATCATTATTAATTTGAATTAAAATAAGTTGTAAATTTATTATTTAACATCAAATATTATTGACTAACTATAAATTCTACAAATTGTTTTCGATTCTTTGTTTGCAAATTAAATTTAGCGATCAAATAAAACTGCCAAACAGCAATTTTATATAATTACCAACGTTTCAGTGTTGAAACACACACGAAATTTGATCAAATATCAACATTACTTGTCCAGTAATATTGATTGTAACATTGAAACCAAAACATTGGCCCGCAAATTGATGACATAATGAAAACTAAAGTTACGCTTCTATTGTTGTTATTGCAACCATGTTGTCCACGCGACAAACTTTGTTATTATTTAGTTAAACATTACTTAGTTTAATTATTACGATTTTGTCGTTAGTAAAATGAAACACTTGCCAATACGTGTTACATGCAAGTTGTTTTAATAATGTAACTTAAACAAAACCCCAAGTATAAATTACTCCGGTGGTCGTTATCAAGTCATATCTCTGGTACTCGTCCAACGGAGAAGAGGTAAGTCAATTGTTTTTCAATATAAATTTTTGTAAATTTTTTTAATCCTTTAAAGTTTTTTTTAAATTTTTGTTATTTTTGTATTATAGATTTCAAATATAAAAAAAATGTTGGCGAAACTCGTTTGCTTGGGAGCCGTCCTCTCGTTGGCTTACGCCTCCTGCGAGAAAGACACCATGCGTCCAATCGAATGGACCGGTGGAAACTACGAATGGCCCTGCGCGGCCACTAAGAAGATCTACGTGAACTCCGGTAAATTTTTGCCCAAGAACGCCATTGCCACCCGCGGTCAAATCTACCAAGACGATCTGATTGTTGCACTCCCACGTTTCAAGCCTGGAGTACCAGCTACTCTTGCCAAGGTCTCCTTGAAAGCCAAGGGTTGTGAAGCAACTCTGACTCCATTCCCATGCTGGAGCTCCCAGGACGAAACCAGCATCGACGGTTTCATCAACATTGTCGATCTGTTCTTGGACAACCAAGACATCCTGTGGGCACTTGACATCGGTGTGACCAACACTCTTGAATCACCAATCCGTCGCTCTCCACCAAAGGTTATTGCCATCTCCATGAAGACCGGCAAACTCTTGAAGACACTTAACTTATCTGGTCTCGTCGCCCAAGCTTCCCGCTTGCAGTACGTCGTTGTTGAATACTCCCAAGACGGTCGTCCATTCTGCTACATTTCTGATGCTGCTACCCGCTCCATCTTGGTATTCGACATCGCTGGAAACAAGGGCTACCGTGTCGTCCTTCCAAAGGCTGTCGTCAGCGGCATGAACCGTCGTGATGTCCTCTACATTGCTCTCATCCGCAAACAGTGCCGTAACCATTACTTGGTCTTCACGTACTTGTCATCTGGTCGTATGTTCCAAATCCGTACTGATTACTTGCGTTCTGGATCTGCTGCTGGTCGCGTACAAGACTTGGGTCCGAAACCAGACAAATTGGTCATTCTTGGTACTGATTTGGGCGCTGCTCTCTTCTTCCGTTACGAGGGACATCCAGAGGTCTACAGGTGGGACGCCAATAAGAGCTTCTGCAAGGATAACTTCCAAGTTGTCTACAAGAGCCCCAACTGCTTGTTGGCTACTCAAGCTATGGCTGACTTGAGGAGACAACGCATCCGGGTGTTGGAATCCAATTTCCCAGATTTCATCCAAAACACCGTAGGCTGCGGTGCCGTCCAACAAGTCAACTTGATGTCGGGCAGCTGCAACTGAAAAGTTATCTGTGATCCACTTTTAAATGTTGCGATAATTGAATAAAAAATGAAAAATTTGCAACTTTATATAATATTTCTTTATTAAGATTCCCTTACATTCCTAACTTACATTATCCATATTTTCATAGAACAGAAACCCTTCTTCTTCAGCATCTCGAAGCAAAAGCTATTCTTAACAAAAAAATACGTTATTTACTTTAATTTTGACTTGCTTTTTGATTGCCTTCTATTGTTTGAAAGATAATGGAATCCAAAGAGTGGTTGCCATTCACTTCTCAAGTGCTTGTATATGGTAAGGAATTGTAGAAAATAATACGAATGAGTAATAGTATTAAAACAAATAAATGAAATAAATAAATATAAGTTTCCACAAACAAACTGCATTCTATGTAACCTGATCTAACATTCTCAGCCCCCCATGAAAGATATAAATCCAATATTTAAATAGTTGACCAACATTTCCTAATACATTCAAAAATAAAACAAAAGAATTGAAAAAGTGAATGTTTTTTGATCTCTAGGAAATAAGAAGCAATCAGAAGCATATTTATGTCGAGTACCTATAATTTAATACAATTTAAAAGTAATATAAATATCAAATTGCCATAAATTTGAATAATAACATGCTAATCAACATAATACCAACTTCACTAATAAATAGAACTGACAATAACATTGTAATAATTTTTCTTGAACCTTTACCTGCCGCTATTGTTTAATTAATTTATTTATTCCGCAATGGCATTGGTAATACAAACATATTGATTTTATTTTATCGAATTGAAGCTACGCGCACAATTAAACATCGCGTGTAATTGCAAAACAAATAATTATAACTCGGAACAAAACAATAGAAATAGAAAGGTTGTTTGATAAAGTCCTCAACGATATTGAATCGTGCATCGTCATTGTTGTTTTCGTACACCAAAAAGATAACTGGCAGTAAATTGGCAATTAAGTTGAATTTCAGTGGCGATTGCAAAAAAAAAACACCAACAACAAAAGATCCTGTTACCAAAGTTTAGTTTGAGATTGAATTTCACGCGTTACACGACTCCAAATAGAGCTCATTGTTTCCATTGTGTTTGATTTTCTTAATAATTGAAACAAAAGTCAAAAACTAAAAATACTCTGGTATCATCTTTCACGCTTTGTTGCTGTCGTTATGTATTTTTTTAAAAGTCTCAGCTGAAAATAAGTGACACAAAATGTGTTTGCAATTATCACTGGAGAATGAGAGAACGAGGTAAAGAGGTAAAACGCTTGCAAGTTGCTTGTTGTGTGGCGTCTTTTGTTTGCGATTACACGCGTCTGTCACATTGTTGTTAGATAAATCTCGAATTAAGGTGTGCTGAATGATATGCGGATTGAATGGATAATGGGAATATGATAGAATAGAAAAAGACAACGCAATGCACAAATTCACAATGTGCAATGCACAATGTTATGTTACATACGTTGCAATTGTACGGTGTATCGAGTACGGTGGGTGCGAAAAAGTTCAAGGATTTGATTAGGTTTGCATTTTCAATATTATCGATGCCTTGCATTTGTGCTATGTACGAATACAAACGCTTGTCGTTCATTTAAAAGTTAATTTATATTAAAAAAATGATTTGAACGTCTACTAATACTAGCATTAAAGAACAATAATATTTCAAAATGTAAATATTTATTAAAAAACCATATAGTTACTTAAAATTTATTATGTTACTACCATGTGGATGTCTCACCATGGTATTCACTGTAAATTTGAACAAAAGGAAAATGTTTATTGCCGTTATTTCCTCTGAGGGCTGGCTCTTCTCACAGGAGTACTTTTTTCGATGTTCTTTCTGCGTTTACTCAGTTGTATCTTTCTTTTCAGGACTTTTTTCTTAATTTGAGCTTTATTAAAACGTTTAACCACTATCTTCTTTTTTTTTGTGGCTCCTTCAGGTTTATCTGCCTTTCTTTGATAGAATTCCTTCTTCACTTCGGACTGACGGTCCCACAACTCAGCACCCCGGACAATTATTTTATCTATAGGCCAATCAGGGTGTTTTATCTTATATATTTTCATAAACTTTATGAATCCAATGTGATTAAATTTTGATAGCCCATCCCACTCTCCAATCCTCTCTCTGAGTCGCTGCCTCCACACGCTTTCCTCAGACATATTTGTTCTTTTTTAAAATGAACGATTTGACCAAAAAAAATACTTATGTTACTAATGACAATTTAGGTATGAATCCTTATGGGTCACATCTCAGGGTTACAGTTCGGTCAAGGCCTACTTGATAAATTAATTAATTTTGTGTTGTTAGTTTGTTTTAATTGTATAGAGGGCGTTGTAGGTATGGCTATTTAAACAAAAAACAAATTAATATACCACACTTATTTCCCAATAAACAATAACTTCATAACCAAACTTCAATTTTCAGAAAAAAAATAGAATTAAATGTAAATGTAACATCGCCACGCAATTCTGGCACGAAAATGTTAAAATCGTGACCGTAGGCTTTGCGATTAAATGTTGCGCAGAGAAGAAAAGGTTTCATGCCTTCAATTCCATCAGACACCAGCCATTATTACCGTACTCACTCACTACCTCAAAATTTGTCGAACAATACACCATCGACATGGATTTGTGCATAATCTAATTAGTTTAGTAAATTATTTGTTATGCAAATTCTAAGAGTAGACGAGAATTGTTTTACTCTCACTCGCCTTGTGTCTTAATATTCTTCCCAACTCAATTAACAAAAAAATTAATTACAAAAGCATGACATAAGACATAATATATGACATATTTGTTCATACTACTAATACATTTTAGACTTGGAATGCTTAAAAGTAAACAATTCATGTGATAAATACCAAATTGTTGAAACACTTATTCTATATATATATATTTAACTGCTTTGGTCTTAATAAATAAAATACCGTTTAAACTAACTTGTTTTACTCTGGTAGTTAATCTGGTTGTTATAGTTGGTACACAGATAAATAAATTTAATTACTAAAACAAAGTCAGTGAAAGTAAATCATTTTTATCCAAGTTTGGTTGCAGGTCGATGTCGACTAGCTCGAGCTAAAAAACTCAAACTTTTTTGAGTTTGAATTAAAGTTTATTGAGCTGATTTTGAGCGTTTTATTGGCATGTCATAAAAACAAAAATTATTCAAAAAATCTAGTTTATAGTTAAAGTATTATATATAAACTTTCACATAAATATTAATATGTGACAAAGTGCTGACACATGATTAAATTATATTTATCTCGTCACATTCTTTATAGTTTTTTCCAAACCTTTTTAATTGACCCCCAATCATTTTACTGTTCCCATGGCGTCATTTTTATTCACATTCTTAATAAACTTAATTGTGTACATTCAGTACTAACTTAATTAAATGTTAATTTCCTAATAGGTAATTAATTTTTTTAGGAAACTTACTTTTAGCCAAGACACGACACAAAACCAGAACAAATTTGTAAGAACAGTAGAAAATTGATTGCGTCAAAGAATTTGTAAATTCATTTCTGAAAACTTACCTTAAATCTATTAACTACGAAATACTTAAATCCTTAAGTCACTTGTAACATTTTAATTAAACTTTACGTTAAAAAATGGTTTTACAACTAAATTTATAGTATAAACAATTAAACACAATTTGTGTACTTTCACATTGTATGTCGTCGGGCCGACGCATAATTTGTAATTAACTAATTATTAAACACAAACCAAGCAAATGTACAAAAAGATTTCAGTTTTACCTGTTTACATCCACGCCTAGTTTATTGTGACTTTATGATTATTATTAT
The DNA here is from genome assembly GCA_030264155.1 of Atheta pasadenae. NCBI lineage: Eukaryota > Metazoa > Arthropoda > Insecta > Coleoptera > Staphylinidae > Atheta > Atheta pasadenae. The sequence continues at coordinate 49,922 of JARJDS010026064.1, read as the reverse complement.
TTTAATCGTATCGTATGCAAAACTAGGCCGAAACATTCGAGCATTAAAACAACCAAGCGGCGCATTGTTCACTGCTTGCGTTACATATTGATAGGACAGCAACAAAGTAATTACATGTGGTTTTTAGTTATTTCATCAGGTAGAGATCATAAATATTGTCAGATAGAATGTGAAACGCATAAATTTGCTCGATGACAAAATATCGCAACAATCGGTTGTTTTCGCAGCTTTACTTATTGCACTTTGTTGTTTTATGGGAAAAGAGCAAATTATTTGTCTTTGGTTTAACGGTTTAACTAAACTTTGTTAACATGTTTGATAATTATTTAATGATTATATTAAAATAAGAATTTCAACGTTACAACTCTAGCATATTTCTTTCAAATACTTAGTCAAGTCATTAATCTAAAAAAGGATTTGACAAATTTTTAAATTTACTTGAAACTTATATCCTCTGTCCATGAAACAATCCATTAACTTTTATGATATAAAAGGACAAAAACTTCAAAAAAACTACAGAAAACCAACAAAACTTAATTCTTATTATTAAAACCAAATTTACGCAATATAATAAACAAAATTAAATTAATAGTAATACCGTCATTATGTACTAACTGAAGTTAAGTCGTTAGCATGTTATGATTATCATATTTTATAAAATAACAAATATTCATAACATGCACGATAAAACTAAATAATTGCTATATATGAGCTCGTGTCTACTTTTATTCGTCAAATATTACAATTAAAATTTGTTCAATGCAATCAAAATTTACGCTTGTTTTTATTAAGTAAAAAGCGTCGACCTTCTGTGCTCAACACGAACCGAAACATGCGATCGATAAATCTAAGAAAATTAGAAACAAAAGTCTATCATGACGTATGAGTATTTAGTTCTTGAGGTCTTATAACTCGTAAATATTAAAGTAACTACTGTATTGTAAAACAACACTTAATGCGTTTATTGTTTAATTTATACAGTGACTTTGATGGAGTTGATTATTTGTATTTTAATATGTTTAGTGTTCATTTAATTAATTACGTCAATCAACATAATTATTAATAAACTAATTTTTTTTTTAATTAAATTAATATATTGGTTTGTGTTTTTGATTAAATAAATCTGAAGAATAATTTTTAAATAATGTTTTTTTTAGTTTTCTATTACTCTGTATTTTTTGTAATTTATAGGAATTGTTAGTAAATCAGATACAACTACTTTAGTTAAAAACGATTTATCATATCAAGAGTAATCAAGAATATTGTTGAGTGTTAAACGCGGATTGGTTAAGACCACACCTTTGAGGAATTTGAAAAATACAAGAAACCTATGTGGAGTAGGTAAATAGCAACATAACAAAGCACAATTATTATAAACTTTTTTGTATAATTATAAATTACGGAAATAGAAATATGTTTGTTTAAATTCTACTGCTAGGTATTTTAGTTTATGTTTTTATTAATTTATATATTGTCAGACTAGTCATTTATAGAAATATATTTTGGTATTTGTTTGCTTCACCCGACAGATTTCACGATATTTACTTGTTGAAATTGACATTTCCACAATGGCCACTGCTCTACAAAGAATGGCCAAACAAACAATAAAATAATTTGTCTCTTGTTCCAATCGGCACTAACTATACCCTATGACACCCACTGGTTTATCCTTTTGACTTTCAGAAAAGTTCATGACAATCGGTTCAGCCGTTTCGGAGTTTATCCGAAAAATACATAGCCCATGCTTCCATTTTTATAGATATAGACAGGAGTGTGTTGCGAACCGGTTCTAACACCCCACTACTACTACCCCCACTACAATTTGTAACGCCTTATAGGTAACGTTCGGTTATCCCCCCCCCCTCCGAAAAAAGAGCAAACCGGTTGATACAAGTTTGGCAACACACTCCTGGATATAGAGAAATAAAACAACAAATTCAACGTTATAATTTTTATTTATATTTTGGTGCTTTTTCTAAAGTATAAGCCAATTACTTTTCTAGATATATACCGTAACCTTATTAATTACATGGTACTTGAAGCTTTATGGTAAAGCTTGAGCGAGCGAAGCATATGGACCAGGCGATCTCGGAATTGGCGCTACTATGGCCTTTGGAACCTGACGGACTGGCTTTTCTATGCCATTAAGAAGAACTATTGCTTCTACAGCCGTTGGGTCTCCTCGGGTAGGTTGCAACTTGACATCAATAGAAATCTCCCTGTCTTTATCTATGTCGTCACCAAATATAGAGTATCTGGATATGGGCTTTTTGAATGATGGAATTATCTTATATATAACTTTACATCTCTTAGGATATTTCACCATGTATTCTCTTGCTTCTCGTTTTGTGGTGGACTTTTCAGCCATTTTTTAGGCTTTAATGAATGCTTGTGTTTTTAGAATCGATGAAGCTATTCGGCGGTGATAGATATTCTGACAAGTATCTAATGATTTAATGACACATGTGTGTATGTCAGTGCAACATGGCCTTCTGCGTTTAGTAATAAACTTCATTTTTACAATAAAACTAATAGTATTACCATATCCTCTATCTCTTAGTTTAAATCTTAAAGTTCTTTACCTTATTAATCAGGAGGACTAAGGAAATATTGGTTTTGTTTTAACTGATCAGGATTTCAAAATCTGTATTCACTATTCCCTTCTACTTTAAGAAGTAAAACTAAAAGAAACGACCCTAAATTTTGGCTAAATTTAAGTATGTAGACATATGAGATAATTCTTGATTAATTGTTTAATAAATGATTGTACAATTACCATTGTTGGTGCGTACGCCAGCCCCACGCACTGCAGGAGTTCAAAACCGCGCAGGAATTGCTTTTTATACCGCGTAAACGACGTATTCGCGGTTCAGACGTCGCCGTGCGCCAAACTATAATACTTTCGTAAACGATTTCGTCTGATACACTTGTTGTTCTGCATTCGCCGCAATAAGAACAACGATGAGCATTGTCTAGTTCGGTTGGGTTTATTTTTGGGTAACGAGCGCGAGTGCACCATAATTATTTCAAGTTTGTGGCACACAAGTTCACTCCAAACGAAGGATAACATTATTTCAGGTAAATATTTCTATTATTTTAAAAATAAATATATACACGCATTTATTGAAAAAAAAAATTAACTAAATTCTTATAGTTTCAATAAATTAATTTATACATTACTTAAAATAAAATCATTTGAAAAGCAATTGGCGAATGTTCTAATATTTAATGTTTAGTTCTCGACTCAATACTAGTAATAAAACATTAATCATTGTTATCCTATTACAAAATCTTATTCTGCTTTCAATAAATAACTAAACCATGAAACGTTCATATTTCTTGTGTGTTTTTGTTTTTTTTTGTAGGCGCATTCACATTCAAATTAAAATTCATTTATCACGTCCTTGCGAAAAAAGCAACAGAAACTTTCGTTAGTTAGTTTTGTAATTAAATTAAAGTTTAAATGTTTAAATATCTTTCCATACTTCTAGTAGTTTTGTGTAATTGAACTAGTACCAACTATTCTTATTAGTTACGTCGTGGTTTGGTCGAATTCCTGTGAAAACAAAATACTTTTACGAGTAAGTGTAAACTTAAGGCGCTGGTGAATTTAAGAAAAATCATCAAATCTAGGTATTGGGCACTTTCTCTTTCTGCTCTTACCGTGACCAGCTAAAGACGTATGGAACCAGATATGTTGTGTGAACATGACATCGATGCGATCTACTCCACCTAGTCGGAAACACGAATATGTAACACATTCTTCACGAAAGAAAAGTAATATGTGCAAGCACACGAGCAAGATCAGCGAAATTAAAAATGAATCAAGTATCGTTTTGTGCTACATGACATATGACACGTATGATAATAATTTGAGATTTTGTATCTTTTTTTGTTGGTCGTCGCAGTAAAGATATATAATACTCATATCTTTACAGAGACCTCTCTCTAAACATTTTTATAAAAAGAAAACAAGAAGTTAACTATTTTTGTCTACTTAAATAAAACTTTAGAGTCATAAAAATATTATGTCGTCGGTATTTAAAACAAAATACAAAATTTTCTTTCTTGCGGCTTCTAGAGTGGAGTAAGAATGTTAAAGGTAAACATCAACAAGAAAAACCAAACTTTGAAAACAAGTATATTTCGAAAGTGAAACCAAAAACCGAAACCAAAACTTTTAACTTCAAAACCACACTGCATTCAAAGTAAATCGGATCTTCTTTCTGGTTATTATCTAACGTATTGGTAACATATTGATAATAAATATCTCTCATACGTAAACTGTAATTACGTTCAACCAAAACATAAAATTAAACCACTAATAAATCAAAATAAAGAAAATCAACATACTTTAAACTAAATCGTTAAATCAGTTCAACTATTAAATTGTTTCCGAGTAATTTTAATTTCTTTTTTAAACATTTAAATTTTATAATTAAAATAAATTAAAGACTCAGTAAGTAATGTAAGGTATCTCGTAACAACTTGAAAACTTTACATAACACAAAATCATCTATTTAATGTATAATCCACGTTGAGTTGAAGTAATCCTAATGATTAATAGCAACAACCAAACTACGCTTTGACAAGTTTTGTCTCGATGTATAATTTATACATTTGAACCCATTGAATTGCTTTCCTGAATCTATGACTGGAACTATGACTATGTCTACCAATCGGAACGTAAATTAGTTATATGTTAGTTATATATTATATACGAGATATTTTGTTAACTTGACATACTAAGTCATTCATGTTGTGCCTTTCATTTTCTACCTTACTTGGTCTTGGTACCAACAACACGGACCTTTAACAAAACCATTAATAAAATAAAAATGAAATCATTAATTCAGATCACTATTTTTTTAAATATTTTTTTGGACAGATATTTTAAAGTTAATTAAAACTCTTTAAATAAAAATAAAATTGAAATAATTGAAACGGTGACTTGTAAATTCATTCACAATTCAATCTTAAATCAGTGTTTTTTTTAAGTAGCTAGACAGCACAAACGATAATTTAACCAGCACTTTATTTTTAAATTGAGAACATACCTTCAGATCGTACACGAGTTTATAGAAGTCGCAACGTTTCGAACGCGAAATTTATTAAAAAGAACAAGATTGTGCAATTCGATTTACACCTTGTGCCTTCATTTACCATTGGAACTGAACGACTTTTATCTTGTAGGTTTGTTAAATAGATTTTACGACTTAAATGCTTGAGTTTTGTTTATTGCGTACCAATAAGCAATCAAAGCTTCATCATCTTTGCTGTTTGGAGCAATCCAAAACTTTCAATTTTGTTTGACTTGTTTCAAACTATAAAAATAATATGTTGCTATAAAACTATACCAACAAACATGAAGATAGGTAGTTAAGAGAACAGAGGGTAATCCACGACATATAAAAGAACAATTAATGTGAATCTAACACGAACTCTTTAATTTTATTCCTTGGATATTGCATAAAATTGTTTGTTCGCACGTTACTTCATGCACTACGCACTTTTTGTGAATTTACATTCCCACATTCACAACAATTAACAACAATCCAACAAATTCTATAGAACTATAGATTTCTTCTCTAAATCTTAAAGATTTTATAGATGACGTATTGCTTTCGTTTTTTGTGAATCATTGCAATCCTTTTTAAATAGGAGTCAATTAAAATCAGTTAGATAAGTTAGATAATTGGAAAATTGATAGCTAAACAAGATCAAGATCGGATACAAGCATAATTCACTTTGCTTTGCTGTGGTAGGTAATAAATACAGCGACGTAATAATGAGTGTTGATCGGCACGATAACAATTGCGCTCTGTATGATCTCGCTTAAGTTTAATAGCTGCTTGGTGTGAATGAGTAGGCCAACTGCTGGGTTGAGTTAAATATCAGTCGTGTATGATTTTGCATTTTCTTCGCTGCAATTCTTGTGTCAAGTGCACAGTTGCATTCGATTGGTTTGAATGTCGAGAGCTGGGATTGCTCGAAGCAATCAAACGTGCGCTGACCACGTACGGACCTTTGAATGTGACATTTATTGTCGATGAATATTTGCATAATGTCATATGTTTTTCTATTGCGTTACTATCTTTATTAGAAGGTACGGAGTGACTAGATTTGGAGAGATATATATAAAGGTACGTCGTAGAGCCCGCAAAATAGGTTTAAGGATTTTGTAGAAATACTACAAAATAAAACTAAAACTATCTTAGTAAGGTAATTTATAGATCTATCTATAAGACGAAAACAAAATCTCTGACATTGTTCTTGAAATATTTCGTTCCAAACCGACAACGAAAATAGTAAGAGTAAGAAAGCAAAATCATTTTTACGCACCGACAACATTGACCTGGTTCTTGATGATTGTGATTGAATGAAATGCAATGTTATTTACATGTAATATGTAATAATGTGTTTTAAGTTGAAGTTTACGTTAAAGTAGGTATAACCCAAGTCTAACCAACGTTACACATTTCTAATTCGTCTTATTCAGTTCACTAACGTTGTGCAACATAAATGATTATATTGATCCATGTTCGAGTTAATAATGAATAAAATGTAATTTTTTTCTATACCATATAATTTCTATGATCAGTTGCCAACGCCTTGCCCTATAGCTCATACTTTTATGTGTGAAACTAAAATTATATAAAAGCAATTACGAATAGCATTTCCTATTTCAATAAATATTTGAATAAATTAATGCGTACAATTATATTAATATGTTAATGAATATTTGCATGCAATTGTTAGCGATTTGTTTTACGTCGGTTTAGGTGTGTAGTGTGTTATCGAAATGTCGACTTAATTAATTTATTTCTACCTAGCAAGGTCAAAGTCAATTACACTCGAATCTTGGTGTATGTGCAATGTTTATGTTAGCAAGTCAAGCAAATAATTGTCGTACACCATCAAGTTCTAGTTTAGTTTATTTAGCTATATAATTTGATAAATTAATATAAAAAAAACATTTATAAATTGTTATTGTGAATAGTGAAATTAACATCAGTAATTTGGTTGGTAGATGGTGTAGAGTGAAGTTGATTGGTAACATGTTCTTTATTTTGCGAGCAAAGTGAATGGTATTTTGACTTTTGGTATGTGAAATGAAGATCAAAACATGGTGAAGTTAGAAGATAAATTGCGTTATAGGTTACAGTTGCCAAACGTTCAATTTCCCATTAGGTGACTTTAGCAGTTGATTGTAAATTGCATTTTGTAAGTAAAGTTATGTCGATCCTAACAAGATTGCTAAATAACAGAATTGGAATTTATTTAATTTGTTAAAGCATTTTCATTACCTTTTTTTCCTTAAGCATACTTAAAGTTATTAATTAAAAATTAAGACTTCTAAACTGTAACAGTAACATAAACTGTAACGTGAAAGTAACTTTTACTCTTTCTTGTGCTTGTAACCCTGATGAAGACTTCTAATCGGTAACCGAATAATTGAAATTTTAATGTCTCAGTATGTTAAGTAATTGTTTTATTGCTTAAAATAGTAATCAAAAGCAAATAAAATGTGTATCCAACAATTATTACTAAAAGAAACCAGTGTACCTATAATTCATACGTTAAAAACACGGACACGCAATAAACCGCATTTCTTTTCTGGGACTATGCATTTCACTATTATTTGAAGTCATTCACGCATGCGCGCCGCACTTGAATGTAAAATCAAACACGCATGAAAGTAAGTGTTGAACGTTAGTGTTTAAAATTGGCCGCCGGAACTTTCTCCGAGATATTTTCTTGTGGTGATTTACATGTTTAGTAATATCAGTTTGGCTTATCGCACTGGTATTTAAAAGTGACGTCATGCTTTCTATGTGATGTATGTATGGGGGCTAAGTTAAGTACACATTCTCAAAGTAAAAATTGTCTTTAGTAGGAAATGATAACATTTAATTTTACCGGAAATATAATTGAAATAATTTACTACAAAGGATTTTCGTGGATAAGATTTTTCAAATTTTTCATCGGAATGAATTTCAAATAATTATGTTATTCTTCTTCAGGAACTCTCTTTCTTCTTCTGTTTACTGTTTGGATACTTTGTATGTGACCTCTTTTGTATCTTTTAATGCTTGCTAGTCGAGTGCTTTTTAAAATGAGTTTACGTCGCATCGTAGGGGTAGTTATCTTTCTGGCGCGTTTAGGTTTTAAGTATTGTCTCCTTGCAGTTAGGTCTAGGCTGGACCATTGTCTCATTCCTTCAAGGGCCATCTTTTCCGCGTTCCATGTCGGGTGCCTGGTGCACAGCGATTTAATAAAATCTTTGTACCCGTGAGGTAGCCTTCCCATTTTGTTGAGAACTGGAGTTTGATGATTGGTACAAATTGGTAAAAAAATGTATGTGACATCTATCAGGACTGTCAAAACCTATTTGAAAATAAAATACCAATTGTTTAGAAAACTTTTTTTGTCAAAATATTAATGAAACAATTAAGGAGTTATGGAAAGTTCTAAAATGTTTCGTTTAATTTCTATTTATGTTCTATTTTATTACAGGCATCAGAAGATTAGAGAAAACTAAGCAAGAAATACAAGAACCATATAAAATTTTAAACAAACGTCAATTTATTTAACAATTAATATTCAAATATTCATTTCATGCATGTTTTTCTACGTTTATCTAGTAATCTTACAATGTAATCAATATCTAGTACCAGTCAATTACTTATATTTGAAGTAAGTAGCAAATTGTTATTTGTTTCCAGAACAATTCTTCTCTTTGTGGAATTCATCAGTAAGTATGAACTAAGTATGCTCGTACAATGGTATTATGGGCATTATATACCGATGGAAAATAACATCCTATTCATATAATCGAAATAAATTTCCATTCATATTCCGTCTGTATACAACCTGGCAATTCCCGCTGTAATTCCACTAAGATAACAACAATGTTGTGATTAATCCAAAATTGCATATAGCGCCATTATGTAAAACATGCGAGCATAGCGAGTAGAAAGTGAAATGAGTCGACAAGGTCGCACTCGCTTTTTCATTGTTCTTGGGCTTGTTCTTATTTTTATCGGGAGTTGCCGCTTCACGCTTGGATGATTCGTATTTACAACAACGGTGTTTATTTGATAGCGGTGTGCGACATGTGCAAATAAAAAAAACATCCGCCAGCGCCAATAAGATTTGCTTGGAATTATTTCGATTGTGATGCGTGACTTGGAAACAATTTTCCGGAAACGTTATAGCTGCATTTGTTGTCGGATGTTTGTTAAAGAAATTCAATTGTAGATCAATGAACATGTCACTATATATATGCACTAAATATTTTAGTTATATAGAGTGATGTAATTCTTTGAGTTTGTTATTTCAAAAATTGTTCTTTTTATTTAAAAAAATAACAAGGAGTGGTAGAATTGGATAGAATAATCTCATCTAGATAATCCCAGATAACTGTATAGAATTAAATGGATTGTTTTTGAATTTTATGTAAAATATTATTTACAGATTTTGAGTTCCTGAATTAATTTTGTGATTTTTCTTCTTTACAGTTCGGATTTTAAGAAATAAGACGATTCTATCATGAAGAGCATTATAGTAGTGACTTTGCTCTTAGCGTCAACTTTTGCTGTTGATTTGGAAGTTATACATGAATGGAATTTGCTGGATTACAATTTTCCCGACTACGAATTCGCTAGCAAATACAGGTAATTTATGACGAACTAATAGGAATAGAACATTCCAATAGATTATAAAGATTTATAGAGATATTAACTGTCCTATAATATTAAAAATAAGATATTAAAATTTATTATAATTTTAGACCTGAAAATACCGTCTTCACCGGCTTGGAAATTACCGATGACAAGTTAATCATTGCAACACCTCGTCTACGTGCTGGTGTTGGTCCGACTCTGGCCTTTATACCTCGCAACGCCCCCAAAGGTTCCAGTCCACAGCTGCAGGCCTATCCAGATTGGAGTTATCACTCGGCTGTTGTAGATAACAACACATGTAGTGGCTTCATCTCAGTTTACCGATTGCGTCAGGATTCATGCAATCGTTTATGGGTTAGCATACTTGCCAATATTATAATAATAAGCTTTATGAATAAATACGGTCATATTTCCAGGTTTTGGATTCTGGTGTCCAAACGTCCATCGATAATTTCCAACGAGTCTGCACACCCAAGCTGGTTATAATTGACTTAACCACTGATCAAGTTATAAGGACAATTGTTTTCCCAGCTGAAGTTTTACGCCCAGCAACTTTGACCACAAATCTTGTCATTGATGAAACGCAAGGAACATGTGACTCCGCAATGGTTTATATTACAGATACAGCTGCACCAGGTATATCTACAAAACTCCCATCAGTTACTTCTTTAACATATCGAAATGTTGTAGGTATAATTGTATATGACGCAGCGAAAGACAGCATCTGGCGTTTTATGCATCCTACCATGTTCCCCGATCCAGATTTCGGCGAAATGATGATTGATGGTGAAACTTTCACATTGATGGACGGCGCTGTTGGTATGGGTTTCTCACCAAACTTAGGCCTACTATACTTCCAACCACTGGCTACCGATAGGATTTATTCTATTGCTACTTCAGTTCTACGCAAAGGACCACTAGCTGAAAACGAAGCACTTCCTGTTCAACTAGTAGGAAAAAAATCTTCCCAAGGTTTGGGTCTAGCCGTTGATCCACGTGACGATACCTTGTATTTCAGTCCATTGACCGAAACCTCGCTTGCATCATGGAGTCCTAAAACAAACCAGCAAAAGTGAGTAAAAACTAATTTCACGCTTGGGGAATTAGTCAACTTACATCTAATCATGGGAAATTCTACCAATTGAATCCAAACCGACTAATTAACAATAGATCAAATAAACTGCGGTAATTGTCAAACCATGTCGTGTGTTTTTTAGTTTGGTGTCGTATGATCGCCAGCGATTGCAATTCCTGTCGGAAATTCGTTGGGCTGAAAAGGACGGCGGAAATGTATGGGCCTTGACAACGCGTTTCCAAAAATTCTTCCGAAGGACGATCAATGCCAATGAGATTAATTTACGTATCGTTCGCTTCCCGAAGACTACTGCTCCAAATTACCATCCTCTTACTAATAATTTGTACAGTTTTTAGACACAAAAACAAAACAAAAAACATTACAAGACACCAACATCACAATTTTATTTATAATTTATGTTGCACTTTTACGATTTAATTAATTACTGTTAAGAATATTGTACAGTGCATATAATTTATAAGTAACACAACACAAATTGATTTAATTAACAAAACGAAATTACTTTAGGAAAAGAAGTATTAGTATTACAAATGAAAAATGTTCTTATTTTTGTAACAATTTATATCTTTCTATTTATTTTTGACGTCTTATTCTATTTTTCTACATTTATTTTTTTATTACTTCAAACATTTATTTAAAACATAAGCGCTGTAGCTTGTAATTTGTTTAATTTGTAATCATGTCATTAATTTGCAACGCACATTAATAACTGTTAATGACGTATGGAAACATTATATATTATGATTCGATTTATTTGAGATTAAAACTATACAAATTAAACATTGTAAAACTTTTGTAAATAAATGGTTATTCCATAAAATGTTGTATTATTCAGGCAAATATTGAAGAAATTAGAATTTAGATGACGCTTTAAAATCGCAATTTACATTGTGATTAATAATTTTAGTGGAAATCGTTATATTCTATAAGACTATAAGACACTTCATAAATTTAAAAATATTTTGTTGTTACGTCAATTATATTTTGACGTAGTTTTTTAATGAATTTGGAAACAAAGAGTGTAAAATACAACGTTTCATTACTAAACAACTGGTAATACCACTAAATCTTGTGTTAGTTAAGTAAATATTGAAACAATTGAACTATGAAATAAATGATAATGATGTGATGATGATGATGACAACTATTTCCCATTTACACAACAATTAAATACTTCGAGTACAACTAGTTACCAATTACCAAAACCTTGACTTAATAGTTTCAATCCAAACTAACGTATTTTCGCGTATTCTGCTTTTCGTTGATTTACAAGCACTGATATGGTCTTGATATTGAACATGGTATTGAATTACGAATGGTGTGCGTTCCTCATTATGCTAATCCGCAGTTTAACCGCGCACATGGGCGTTTGTTTCAAAGCGCGTTCCGCATTCATGAGATAATTAAAAAGAACATTTACCAAGTCAATGTCTCCAATGACTATGTGGTCTGTCAACCGACATCCGCCGTTCAACGATTAATTTCAATACTATCCATGTGTACAATACTTGTTCGAAAAGTTTGATGTACGCATGCGAGTTGTTCAATTTGTTTGTTTACAGCGCGTTTACAAATCATGACATTAGTGGTGTTGGTAGATAAATATAAAATGTTTCGAAAATACCGGACTGACCAGTGACCAGTGATCAGTTAACCGCTTGGGTTGTGGGATTCCGCAAAGCGACCCGCTGGAGTGGATTGCGTCTTCACGGTTCACATTTGCAATTTGGTAACTCGCCACTACGTCCACGTTCGCGATTTAATTCTATCGGTGGAATTAAGAAAATAAAGCATTGACATTGACTTTCGCTTGGTGCACGATTCGATAATCGTTTTTTAATACGACAATACGTCTTTTAACGCCAGACACACCTTTTTAAGTTTTGTGTTTGCAGCAAAAGAAGTTGTGTTGTGACAATCAACACGTCGTCAATATTTTGAAACCAATAAACATCAAAAACAATGTGTAAGTCATTTTTTTTATTTATATTTTGGTTTTTGTGTTCAATTAGTGTGCAGTTAGTGCAATTGTGGTTGAGTAAACGGAATTTCCGTTATATTGGTTGCCATTTATGTCCACAAGGTTTTCTGCACATTAATTAATTACTGATTAATTTAGTACAATAAGATTAAAGTGCATAAGTGAACAAATGAACGTCATATGACTTGGATTTTCCATGTAAATAATTCTAAACTAAAACAATCCAGACAAGACTTTTTTAGTTCTTTGTATTCTTATTCAGGTGAACTATTACCATTTGCGTTCTTATTAATAAATAATCACCTGGTGATTAATTACTGGCTAAGTTTATGGTGATAATAAAACTTGAAAAATTTTGGTTTACGTCTTGCGCTACGTTTCTTATACGGTTGGTAATAAACAAATTAAATTGGTTTATTGTGGTTCAACGATATAAATTAAATATCATGACGGAAGCTAATTACTGAGGTTTGACTATAAACAATCTGAATTTTTGTAGTTATAATAGTTGAATTACCAGACATTTTTTTTAATAAAAGTAAGGCAAAGTATAGTTTTATTTAAATAACGACCGTTTTATAACAAAACATTGGGCTCAACCGGGATTTGAACCCGGGACCTCTCGCACCCAAAGCGAGAATCATACCCCTAGACCATTGAGCCGCCATACACATAGTGCCTTTACTTCAGTATACAATAAAGAATTTTAAATATATTATGTGTTTATATTCTGTAGTTCGGAGGCAGGATAAATGTTAACATTTATAATGTCATTGCTTTACTCAGAATATCAAATAAACACAAACATTTTATCTATACCTAAAATGTAATTAATTTTTTTTGTAGCAATCATAAAAGTAATAATTTATTCACAAAATTGCCAAAACATTTATGAACAATTTATTTATAAATCGCTGATGAATAGCAATAATTTATCATCCACATAAGAATAATTCAAGTTCATTGTATAACAACCAGTTACTATTTTTATGACGTATAATTATAGGTTTTAACATGCAACAAAAATAAAAATCAAGAACTTAATTAATGTTGAAATCTTCAATGTTTGTTTATGTATATAAATCAATTTATTTTTAATATAATAATAAATACCATCATTAACATAAATTATAAATAATTATAAACATCATAAGTTACTTTGTATTAATTAATTTTACGTAACGTTAACTACAACTATCGGATTTATTTTAACGTTGAGGCAGAAGACCAACAATTACTGAAGATTATGTCAGAATTTAAATATTCCAATAAACCTTGGATACATTTACTATTTGGTTTTAACAAAAAAAGAATTTATACTTAAGTTTATCAAATTTATTATGGCTTTTGTTTAGATATTTTATACGTTAATGAACTAGAATTAAATTAAATTAAATAGGAATTTCAGGTTGTAAAACACCTATCATGACAATTATGTTTACAACATTTATATATTACATTTAGCAATTTATTGTTTTTTTTTATTGGATATTCATTCTGGAAATTCCAGTATTTCCCTTCGTACTTGAACATATAATCATTAAAAATTTAAAAAAATATACCTGGGCTCAACCGGGATTTGAACCCGGGACCTCTCGCACCCAAAGCGAGAATCATACCCCTAGACCATTGAGCCGCTGTACCAGAACCAGTATTAGTTGTGTATTCATATTACTGGTTCGGATTAAATAACTTGATATCAATCAAAATAAATATTTACTTTTGTTTGTACTAGTATATATCATTTAGTTTGAGCATCAGACATAAGTTAAACTTAAGCATAAATATAAACGTTTCTTACGTAAGCGAAGAATTGAGTGCATTTTAATGACCATTCTGAATGTTATGTGAGCATAAAACAATTTCTTTGTGGGCTATTACATTAAATTGCATTCACAATCGCGTAAATTGCACAAAACGTTCTGTGATTTACCTTGGAATTGAATTTATCACTGTGGATATTTTATTCATAAATTTATTTAAAGGCTTTTGACAAATTGAACAATGCCAGGACGTTTCATTTGAATTATAATATAATGGAAAGTATACAGTTGAGTAAAGTTAAGTTATGAATGGTTCAGTATGATGTTTGCTGTTTATATTGTTTAAACAAATAGGTGTACATGGTATGCAACCAGTTGTACTGTAGAAAGCCACAAGAAACTTTTAGGTTTGGTTGTTATACTAAGAGTTGTTAGTAAGTTATTTTTTGTTTAAATTAGGGCGGTTGAAACATTTTTTGTTATTTAAATTATAAAAAATATCCAAACATATTAACGAATTAATAAAGAATAAATACAAACAACCTTAGTATGTTGTATTACTAATTTTTATTCCGGTGTTTTAGATTGTCGCAAAATATTGGTCTACATTTGCAATTTTTACAAATTATGTTATCACTGGTACAGACAATAGCTTGACAAGGTATTGCTAACATGCGTGGTATTTGCGAGTTTCCAAATATTTGCAAAATTATTCGCAACTTATAACATTGTTTGCGGTTAAACCGTTTCCTTTCCGTTGCACACCAACCTCAAACGCACGGTTTTTTACTGAATAATTACAATGTATTCGCATCGTACACGTTGTATTCTAGCAATTCATTTAATTAACGATTAAATATAATTTATTTATAAAAAACCGCAATCAACACACGAACATACGAGCTCTCCGAACTACGCAAGAACGTTATTTATGTTTATAGTTCCGGTGCGTAAGTTAAAGAGAACAGAAATGAATTTGGATTGGTGCAATTTGGAAATTCATTCCATGTTCTTTAATTTGCGGGATGTTGAAAATACGAAATCGGAATAATTATTTTTTCATAACTTATAGGCATTTTACAATAATACAACTTTTTATTATAACGCAATTAAATTTCGTACATTTTATGCAAGAAAATTTTTATTAAGCATAAATTTACGTAAATCATTCCAATAATCAAGGAAAACTTAAATATTATCTCAGTGACTTTTTCTTCATTTTCTTCATATAAACAACAATTAGTTAATATTTTGCTATATTAACTAGTCATAACAAAAACTGCAATAAATCAAAGTTAATGACATTGAAATTAAACCAATGTTCTTCATAGTATTGTCATCGCCGTATAGTAATCAAAAGTCTTGACCAATCAAAATAAATTCACTGCGTCAGGTGCTACCATTCATCGACTATTGAACGTTGCTAATCGAACACCACTTCAAAGTTAATTATTTATTCTTGTATTACGTATAATATAACACAAATATACTTGAAGTCAAGCACACTTGACCGTATTCTTGTACATTTATTCATGGAAAAATTATAACTTCCCAAAATTGGATCACTTGTACGACGTTTCATAATCAAAAACAGTTCGAAAGGAATTTCTGAAGGTGTTTCCGTTTCGGATAATTTCCTAACTTTATTTACAGTGTTACACATCGTTAAGCAATTAATTGTACACAAAATAGTCCACTCAAATAACAAACAAACTGCTTCAATCACTAATTATAAAACAATGTTTTACTTTGGTATTCATTCTGGAAACTCCAGTATTTCTCTTCGTACTTGAACATATTATAATGAAAAATTTAAAAAAAGCATTTGGGCTCAACCGGGATTTGAACCCGGGACCTCTCGCACCCAAAGCGAGAATCATACCCCTAGACCATTGAGCCGCTGTAACAGAATCAGTATTAGTTGTGTATTCATATTACTGTTTCGGATTAAATAACTTGAAATCAATCAAAATAAGTATTTACTTATCCAATCAATCCAATCAAATAACAAATTTTTTACTTTACTCCAACACAACTTACGCAAAATTACAAATAAAGCAAAATGTTAAAATAATTACGTGTACAAAACTGACAATTTTGTGCAGAATAAGTTAAAGTGTTAAATATTGTTGCAAATGTGCATAAAATAATTTTAATGCGTTTGTTTACCGCTTGCGTGCATTTTATTACTGACAATGTGATATAATACGAGGGTACTTGATACTTAATTTGATGTGATGTTTTATGCTAGGTAATTTTGAATTTATTATATTTCATTAAAATGTTGAGTTTTATGCGATACTTACAAAGAAAGTAATGCATCTGCATCTGGGCTTATGTGGAATCTGAATGTAGTAAAAGTGTGAATGTCTTCTAAACGTGTGAATTGGCATATATAATGCTTCTTTGTGGAACGATTGTGAAAAGTCGTACGTTTCTTTAAAACGCGCGCACATTCTTATTCATATAACAATTAGTTATGAAATTCAGTAATTAATTTGTTTTAATTACCTACACATGAGGAATTGCTTTCATTTTTTGTGTTTTGTTTGCCGCGATTGTTGTTTTATTGATTTGCATTAATATAATTTGGTTAGTGGCTTTCACTTTTTTTAATCTTTATATTTTAATTTTTTATTTGATTTAATTTACAATTGTTTATAGTTTAGGAGATTTAAACATCTGAGAGTTAACTTAAGACAATACAAGTAATTATAACTAAAAAATAGTTTAGATTAAAAGTACAAATAAAAAGCTTTTCCTTATGAAAGTATTACTTAATATCAATAATTCCTGTTGTTGACAACATTAACGTTGATTACAAATTTTAATCAACACAAATTATCTTAATTATGAATCAAAGTGCATTTACAATTCCAAAAATAGCGCATAAATGAATATTTATTACGATTTCACATTTACCTATATTGTAGGAAATCATTATACTACCTTACAACTTATTTATATGAATTATATCAAAATAAACAAGAACTTAAATAAACTTGTGTGTTATGAGTTCTTTACTGCAAAAATCAAACGATCATTAACTTAAAATCCAAATACTTTCGATAATAAACTGATTACGATCATAACTCCCAAATACTCTACTTTAACTATATACTAGAATAACCAAACCCAGTAAAACAGTCACCAAAAGTTAAATTCTTTTTACTTTCAATTAAAAACTCACAGCGTGCGTCCATTGCTGACCGCCAATCCAATCGCACGCGCTTTTACATTTACGTGTACAATCTATCCAATTCTACATACCGCTGTCGGAATTGACGAGAATCGAAAACATAACGAAATAATTCATAATCCATATTGACTTTACGTAACGCACCTTGTAACTTGTCGTACCGTTTCCGAATGGTCAGTTAAAACTAAAAAAACTCTTGCTATCGTACACAGTTTACAAACAAACTTTGTTATACAATCTGTGTATTTCTAATTTAATCAGAGCTTAAGTAAACTTAGCGCAGATAGTTTTATTTTATATTATTTTTACTTGCTGTAGCATATGCCATGCATGCTTAGTTAGGTTCTTGGTGTCTTGAGATCAGCAATAATCACAAGCCAAGGCTTACTAAACATGGCTTACGATACTTACGTATTTCATGCGTTACAAAGTGTTTTTGTGTGCTACTGGTTTCACTAATATTATAATGCGTATTGCTTGAAATAAGAATTGTGGCCTGAGAAGTATGAGAATCGACAGTTTTCTTTCTCAACACGTTTCAGGTGATTCTTCTTAAGATGAGAAAACAATACCGCGTTTGAACGCATTCCTCAAACGCTATTTCTTTGTCAATTTAATTTAATTTCAATTTTCTAAGATAGAAACCAACATAAGGAAGAAATTTGTACGAAATGCATTAATATGTGAAAAACTCAAATTTCGCTTTCACTATGAAGTTATTTAAAGTATTCCCGAAGAAATTGTTCACTGTGTCGAACTTTACCCATTTATGTTGGACATAAATTAACTACTAAAGGAAATTAATTTGTTATGCAAAACGTTTTGCCGATTCGCGTTGGTGTCGCTTGTCGACTCGGATGTAAACTGCAAAATTGCAACACTATTAACTGCTAAGAATTTACTTCCAGTTGAAATATTTTTATCAACACTTTCTATGTTTTCTTGTAAGTACTTCATTTTTTTATCGAAATGTTTATGTCTAGAAATTTATCATGAAGTTATTAGTATTTATATCATGTATTCCCCTAAAAATGGACATATAATTGTTAATAAAAAATGAACTATGCAATATATTGCAAAAACCCTAACCACTTTTAAAGACAATCTATATTCCAAGATATATTTCTAATTTCAAGATATGCGGTTCAAAATTGTTTGAGGTATTTGTCTTTGGACATTTTAGAGATAAATAATGCTTTGGAAACAAAGTATTTAGAGGAGATTTATCTCGATTAAATGCATTAATAAAATCACATATATTTTTGGACATAAATTCAAAGCCCATAAAACGCATGATTAAACTTAATCACATTCTGTATAGACAGTTCGATTCGTGTATTTATGAAACGCAAGTCAGATTTGAGCAAACAAGACACGCGCCCGCAAACCAACATGAAAATATTTATTAAATTGTGCAATGTTATAACAATCCATGGTCCAATGGTGCAAGCACGCGAGCAATAAACTACAAAACCCACGAATGTATGAAACGACATTGGTATCACTCATATGTATATCAAAGGAAAGTCAATTCTAATTCTAACTTTTGTGTTTTATTACCTTCAGAAATCGACGCGATTGTCGCTTGCTTAATTTGCATTGTACATGTCTAATTAACACGCAATAGTTCACAATTTTTCACACCTATGATGAAATTGATAGATTTTATAGCAAATAAACTCATCCCAAACGACATAAAGTAATAAATTTTAATGATAAGTGCACTCTTCGCTTGGTAGGGGCTGAGTACTACCAAAACGTCTTAACTATTAAAACTTAAGTATTTGAAGTCTTAAGCAAGCGCGAAGAACGAATCGGCGGGGCACAAAAAACGTACCGGCTGCCTGAACGCGTAAAACGTGAAAGTGTTCGTCGGGCCGTAAGCATTCGCGGTGTTAGAGGCAATAACTGAAGAACGGGTGCACGTTTTTACTCAGTTTTCATAATGCCGTCGCCGGTCGCACACACTCAGGGAATAGTCTTAAACTGCTGCCTCTTATTACTAGCAGCAGAAACAATAATCGCATATAATGTGAGCATTAAACTGTACAACAAGACTCCCAACTCACATCAATTAGTTCAACAAACGTTTTATGAATTGGATGCTGATGCGCCAAGAGGTGACAATGACCGCATCGCTTTTCCACCCTCAAGCGCGCCATCCACCGAGTTCCTTCGTCCTAGACATGCTCACCAACGCCAACAAACACATCACACTCATAGTGATGCTGCCAATTCCAATGTGCAACAAACGCATTTCTCCAGTTATGATACCAGACAAAAACCTATGCGGTTAGAGGAAACTCCTTTTGATTATTACGAGATCCACCGGGATGCTGGTCGTGTTGTGAGTAACGTCGTGCAAAACATTGACGAATATCCTGCGTCTTCCAACAAACGATCTCAACAAGGATACAAAACCACCGACGGATTGAGTGCGCACGCTTCTTTAAGAGGTTCATTATTTTTTCTCAGTGTTTACGATCATGAATTTATCGATTGGTGTGTTTAACAGTGCGTTTTATGTGTGATAATTATATATCCGGACAATACACGTCTAAGAATCGCAGAAATAACAAATGCTAATTAAAACAAATACCAACAAATACGAACAAACTGATACCGTTCTATTTGACTTCATTCTCGCGTTAATTCTTGAGTTAATCAATATTCATTGCAAGTTTTTTGCTTTATGTCTGACTTTCCGGCTTTCCCTTACTTGCATTCTGCATTGAATGCACATACGTTATTGCCAATTTCCAATTAACATATAAATTTTACGTGTTTCAATTATAGAAATAAAAACTAGGCTTTGGCAATTATTTCAAATTTTTATATATAATTGTTTGAACCAGATAATCCACGTTGGATGTGCCTTGCTTTGGGAATCTGCGGGTTTCTGGGCCTGTCAGATGCACAAAACCCGAAACCACCGTTGATGACACTCTTCGAGTGGAAGCAATTGGAATTTGATTATGAAAGTGAACGCGCCCGTCAAAGCGACATCAACACCGGATTTTATCGGCCAAATATTGCAGCACCAATTGATGTTGACGTTTACTACCGAGGTGAGCACTTTGATTAATTTATTAACAACTTTATGTAACCGAACTAATCCTACGACTTTTTATTTTGAACAACTGAACTAGTTTTGATTCCTAACCAGCGCATTTGATTCACATTTAATCCTAGTAATTAACATGAAAGAAAGACACTACGTATGTGATGATATAACAATTCGGTAGAGAATTTTATAACTTAATGACATTATACTTATAGGTATAGTTATAGATCTAACTCTTACACTTAAACAATGTCCTAGTATTTCAATATTATGACCACGAGCTAAAAATTATGACTTGAAAACTGGATATGGATTAATTATGTAAAGATTTGTCTTAATAATTTATCATGTTTTGTAATATTTAACCTCTTTATTATCAATCAAGTCATTTTGTTTTTGTTTTTACTTTTTGTTTAGATTCACCAAAAGACAATAAAGTCTTTGTGTCAATTCCGCGCTTCCAGGTAGGAAGTCCAGTAACGCTTGGAACCATCAGTAACCGGATGTATAAAGGAAACCCAGTGTTAAAACCTTATCCAGATTGGAGTTGGCATCGTAATCCAGACCAATGTCGCACCAACAGACTTGTTTCTGTTTACCGAATGAAGGTATTTTTATTTTTGTGTTTTGGATATTGCGATTTCTGGATTTTCCTTTGGTTATAACTGTAGTTAATGAAATATATCAATCATTCAAAATAATAATGCATGGTATTCAATTTAATTAATTTGTTTACAAAGTCACAACGTAAATGCAACTTAAAGTGTTAGTGTATATCATTGTGTCATGTAATTGTAATGCTTGCCCTATTTTTTGTAAAATATGATTAATGCATTGTCATTATTTTTATTCGGTCTAGACAATCATAACCACAATACGTAATTGGAACTTAATCGACGATGTTGGATAAGTGTGTGTGCCGGTGTACTGAATGTGATTAATTTGTTTCGCAGATTGACGAATGCGGGAATCTTTGGGTTCTTGACACCGGACGTTATGGTGACCAACAAACATGTCCACCTCAGATTATTGCCTTTGACTTAAAAACAGTGAGTAGTTTGTTATGTTTTACATTTTTGTTACTTAAAAACTTTACTTGACAAGCGATAAAAATGTAAAAATATGTTAATTATATTTGTTTGTTGCCAACGCAAACAAACTCTAAGTATTATTTAAGTAAAAAATAAAAATTTGGATTTTATTAAAATTATAGAATAGTCTAATAACCGATGTTTCCATTTCTAGAATACTGTTATGCATCGTTTTGAAATCCCAGATTCACTCCTAGAATCTCGCTCCATTTTAGTAACAATTCTGGTTGACAACAGAGATAAACAGTGCACAAATCCAATTGTATACGTCGCCGATTGCCAAACTTATTCAATAATTGTTCATGATCCAAAGAGAGGTACCGCTTGGAAGGCAACCGACAAAACAATGTATCCATTCCCTGATTACGGCACGTTCAACATTCAAGGTAAATATTTCAAACTATAAATAAATAATTTGCGTATGCAATAACAATAAGGAATTCAAGGACGAGTTGTGAATTATGGAACGAGACCTATATAGTAGGAATAGATGAAGATATAAGCTTATCATTTGTTAGTTTTTATTATTGTGTTTCATATTTTATTGTTATGGCAAAATAACACACACACAACATGACAGCGAAAAACATATTTCTAATTGTTTTAAACTGCAAACATACGAAATATTTATTTAACTGAGCTGTTTAAACATAGCGGATAATTAAAAAAACGTGCAGTAGTAGAGAATTGTAAATTCGTGGAAAATTATTTTCATGCGACTACATAAACCAAAATTGAGCTCTAGGAATTTGGACATTTTTGTTGACGATGTAGTTTACAGCTTTGTTTCGTGGAATTATTTTTGTTGTTGTCGAATTTTTGTTTGGGAATACGAAGAATAATTTAATTGTTTTTATTTAAATGAACTCTTTATGTGTTGAAGAATAAAAGTCATTGACTCAACATCCAGAATAAATTTATCCACTTTACTTTGATGATAATTTCTATAATTTTAAGGTGACCAATTTGATTTGATGGATGGCGTTTTGGGAATGGCTCTTGAACCTTACCACCCTGGCCGTGACCGTAAATTATATTACCATGCCATGTCCAGCGGAACTGAAAATTGGGTTTACACTTCTCACCTACGAAACGAGACACTTTTCAGAGATGACCCCACATCAGTTCCACATGTGTTTAATGTATGTTTAAGTATACAAATACAAACATTCATTAAATATTAATTCATTCTTTGTTAGCAATTTTATATTTGTTAATTAATTTTAATATGTTGTAGACTTACCGAACCAAGCGTCCATCCCAAAGTTGCGCAATGGCCGTCGATCGAGACGGGATTGCATATTTTGGACTTATGAGTGAAACTTCTGTAAACTGTTGGCACACCAACAACCAGGATTATGGCAAAGGCATTGAAACAGTTTACCGAAACCCCGTCACCATGCAATTCCCCAGCGGTGTGAAGGTTATCGATAATTTGAAGGGCCAGCAAGAATTATGGGTGCTAACATCACGCTTCCAGAAAGTGGCCACGAATTCCATTAACACAAGTGAAATGAACTTCCGTATCAATGCCGGACGAGTGTCAGACCTTTTGCAACGCACTCGCTGCAAGCAGGGAGGCTTTGGTGGCGGACATGGTGGCCATGGTGGATTCTTCGGCGGAATGACGGGCGGATATGGCCTTCAATCAACACCATTTAATTAAGTTAAATGTTAAGTTAATTTAGTCATTTTATTTGTATAAGTGAACATAGTCTTTATATATTATATTTTTATAAATTAAGTCATATAAAGTAAGTAAGTAAGTCGTATAAATTAAGGAATAATACTGGTCCTACAACAACCTCTGGATAGCAGCGGAGTCAGAATGAGCTATAGAAGATAATCCAACACTGTAAATGTAAACTTGACTAGCATACTCATGTAGCAAAGGTGTAAACTATAAGCATCGTTCGTTTTATAAATTGCCATGAACACTTTGTGATCTATACATAATGAAGCGTTGAAGTAATGATTATTATTATTATATTGCGATAAAATGCAGTCAAGTCGATCTTAATAATCTGTTCAACTGATAATTATACAAACTAGCACTTTGTATAGGCATACAAACTACAATATTAAACAAAAGTAAAAGTTTTATTTATATTTCTTTATGTTTTATCATTTTCTGGTGTACGTGAGTAGACCCCAATCTTAATTTTTGTCTTTAGTGTACGTTACTGATTTTGTGTGTTTCTTTTTTCATGCGTCACCCCGTCACCCCAATTTACATGAGGTACATGTTGTCGTTGCCCCTGCAATATGACCATATATGGCTACACTCATCGCGCCCGCTTCCTATTTGCCAATGTTTTACCCTATCTTTAACTCAACGTTTGCCTTTTTAACTTCCTCACATCTTTTCGTCTTTCTGTCTCTTCTCAATTTTATATATAATAAATAATGTTAAAGAACAAGATCCTAGTGATAGTGATAAGAATAATATGACATATTTGACATCAAAAAGAAATAATGGTTTACAACAATTTTGTTAATATTTTAACAATAACGTATTACCTCGAAAAGTTTACAACTATGCGTCATTTACATGATAATATAAGTCCTTTAAGTCGTTGTTGATTAAGCAAAAACACAATAAAGCACTTTCATTAAAAATACGCAATAAATGTAAAAATAATATTTTATACAATAAAGTAGGTATATAAGGGAAAACTATAATAAATACTTGTTAGTGTTAATAAAATGTTGAATAAAGTGTGTAAACTGTCATTTTTCTTATTAACCTTTTCTTGGTTTTTATTTGCCAAAGGAAACAGTGATAAACTCAGCACTGTAATACAATGGAATCAATTACAATTTGCTTATCCCAGTGAAACCGCTCGACAAAATGATATAAATGCTGGACTTTACAATCCATCTTTACCAGGAACCATTGACGTTGACGTTTATTACCAATCACCAAATCAACGATTAGTGTTTGTATCTATTCCAAAATGGACTCCTGGTGTTCCGGTGACGTTTGGTTTAGTTGGCAATCAAACTTACAAAGGTGATCCTGTCATCGAACCATTTCCTTCTTGGCAATGGCATAGAAACACATCACGATGTTCTAATACAAGACTAGTATCTGTTTTTCGAGTTAAGGTTAGTTATAGAAGTAATCTTTAAATCTTTATATATAACTTATATCTTTGGAAAATCTAGATAGATCGTTGTGGATTTCTTTGGATACTAGACTCAGGAAATGAAGGAAATGGAGTTATCTGCAAGCCACAACTTGTTGTCTTTGATTTAAAACAAGTGAATACCTCAATTAATTATATATAGATATCTAAAGTTTATTGTTTTAGTGGCCAGCAATTAAAACACCTTTTTATAGATATGAATTTCCTGAATCTGTTTATGTCAAGGATTCAGTCTGGGTAACTCCTGTAATTCAATCTAGAGGAGCAGACTGTTTGGATACTAGGTTTGTCTATGTTTCTGACACAACACAACGAGCAATCATTGTAACTGATTTATCATCCGAGTATTCTTGGCGTGTTAAAGATGATAGTATGAATCCTGAAATGGATTTTACTAACTTCTCTGTTGCTGGAGAATCATTTTCGTCGGATGATGGTATTCTAGGCATGGCGTTATCACCGGAAAATAAAAATGATAACGGTGTCTTGTTTTATTCTGTATTAGCTGGAACCAAAACTACTGGTGTTGGTACAACTGATCTTCAAAACTCATTAAACTATCCACCTAGATATTATGTAAGTATTTTTATATACTCTACATTAGTTCATTAACACAACTTTTCTTTAATTTATTAGAAATATCAAACTCCAAGGAAGAGTCAAAGTGCCGCATTGGCTATTAGTAGAAGAGGTGTGGCGTTCTTTGGTTTAGTATCAAATATCACTATGAACTGTTGGAATATTTATTCAAATGATTATGGAAAATATATTCATACTGTTTATTCCAATCCTATTACAATGCAGTTTGCAAGTGGTGTAAAAGTATATTGATATAATATTTAAAGGTATTTTATATTAACTATTTGTGATTGTTACAGGTGGTTGAAAATTGCTACGGCGAGGAAGAACTTTGGGTTATGACTCCTAGATTCCAAAAACTTGCAAATAATAATTATAATTTTTCTGAAGTGAATTTTAGAATTTCAAGAGGTTACGTTGATGATTTGTTGGAGGAATCGAAATGTCTAAGACCGAACTTATAGTGATGTTATGTTTTAATTGTTCATTATTTTGATTTTGTATTGTCTGAATTGCAACATAACTTTTTATTTAGATATAAGACTTCTTAATTAATCCATTTTTACAATTTACAACTATATACGTCATTAGTTTTATAACTTAACGATGCTATTTACACATAATAAAGTGTTGACGGCTGAAGTCTTGATTATATTGGTTATTATTATTATGTGTAATATAATGAAGTAGATTCCAGTTCAAGTAATTCTTAAACAAACGACCAGACAAACACTAAAGACAAGAATTACATAAATATTTAAAATTGATATATTAAATTTAAATCTTAAAAACAAAATATATAAATAAGAAATAAATAAATTGCCAATTGTTGTCATACCATGTATATAATTCCTTCTAATTATTGAACATAGACTACACCGACAACCAAAAAATCAAACAATAAATTTATGGAAAAATATAAATATTATTCAAATAATGCACGTCAGGTGTGTTCCACGAAGCAAATTGATGTTTACATTATCCTACATTTCGGCACCTTCATGATAAGCCGCAAATATTCCATAATTCAAATTATACGTAAAAAAACACAGCACATTAAAAAACAGATGCAAATCGCACATTTTTAACATATTCCTATTATTGTGGTGATAAGATAAGTATTTAAAGCGGTAGCTAGCAAAACGTGTTGTTACTGTTAACAACAATTTCGCATCATGCGCACATGTGAGTTATTTTACTGTTTTGAAATAAATAACTAAACTAAATATATCCAAAGCTAACTATTTCATTCATAAATTAATATCACAAATATCAATTGTTCCCAGATCTATTAATATTCGCTACGCTAGCAGGGTGTTTACCTGGATATGCCTACTGGGATAAGCTTCAAACTGTTGTCCAATGGAAACGTCTACAGTTTGATTATCCTGGGCGCTTGAATGATATAAACAATGGAATCTATGATCCAGATGTGCCTGCACCTATTGATATGGACGTGTATTACAAAAGTCCCAACTACAGAATGATATTTGTATCAATTCCTAAGTTTAGTCCAGGTGTTCCTATTACTTTTGGGTTGCTGACCGATCGTAAACAGGCAGGTGATCCAGTTATAGAACCTTTTCCGTCGATGGAATGGCACAGAAACACTCGCTTTTGCTCAGAAACCAGATTAGTATCCGTTTTTCGTGTTAAGGTATTTTAAAGTTTTTTTTAAAATAATTTAAATAAAAAAATAATCATAAAATAATCAATATAAAACAGATTGATCGTTGTGGGCTATTGTGGATACTGGATTCGGGTAATGAAGGAGATGGAGTCATCTGTAAACCTCAAATTGTTGTCTTTGATTTGAAAGAAGTATGATTTTTTTAATATAACAAAAACGTGTTTTTAATTATTTAATGTTTTAGTGGCCTAGAGTTAAAACGCCATACTATCGTTATGAATTCCCAGATGTGGTTTATAACAGATCTTCATCGATTTTTGTAACACCAGAAGTTGAAAACCGCGGAGCAGATTGCAAAACCAACGCGTTTGTTTATGTTGCTGACACTACAACCAGGTCGATTATTGCTACTGATATTGTTCGGAAATATTCCTGGCGTATTACTGATAAAAGCATGCACCCAGAAGCGGAATTTAGTACTTTTAATATTGCCGGGGAATCATTTTTCTTAGATGATGGTGTTCTTGGTATGGCTTTGTCCCCTGAGAAGAACAACTTTGACGACAATCGAGCTTTGTTCTATTCTCCTCTATCAGGTTCGAAGTTGGCCAGAATTAACACAAGTTCTTTGAAAGCCGCCACTAATCAACGTCCTCAAATTCATGTTAGTACAAAAATATTACTACTTAATTATCTTAAATAAATTGCAACATAATTTTATTATATCTTAGCAATACCATTGTCCAAGGAGAAGTCAAAGTGCTGCAATGGCCATAAGTAGAAGACGGGTGGCTTTCTTTGGATTAATGTCAAATATTACTATCAATTGTTGGAATATAGACTCTGATAATTATGGAAGATATATTCACACGGTTTATTCCAACCCTACTACGATGCAGTTTCCTAGTGGAATGAAGGTAATGCATTTCTTTTCTTTTTATTTTGTCTGACTAATTAAATGTGTTTAAGATAATTGTAAATCCTAATAACCAAGAAGAATTATGGGTGATGACAGCAAGATTCCAAAAACTGATGAATGATGGGTATAACTTTAACGAAATCAACTTCCGAATTTCAAGAGGAAACGTTGATGAATTGCTTTATGGTAGTGGCTGCACGCGACCTAATGTTCTTGGTTAGTAGTCAATACCAATGTTTATGTTAATGATTTAGTTTTTTTGTTAAATACAATTTATATGCATGTTAATTTTGGATATCTGAATAAATTTGAAATAACTTTGAAAACAAAGTAGCCTTTGAATAATTAAATTAATAAGCAGTGTCACATGTCATATTGATGCATTGACAAACCATCAATTGATATTCGTCTAGACATCACGCATAGACATTATTCCCTCGCATCGAGAAAATAGATAGAAAATGGGCAGCTCCCGTCGACTTCCACGAAAACCAACCCAGAAACCTCGCCTGGCTGCACGCACACAACCTAGCCAAAATACCTATAACCTTCTGCGTCTACTATACGCCATGCGCCTCTTAAATGAGGCACAAGAGATAGCAGCTGAACTAAATAGATCAATTCCTGAGTAAGGACTATCAACAACCCCATGAACTTTACAAGTTTCTACAATTGTAATTCCAAATTATCAATGTGGCAAATAACATGTTACTTAAATGTTTAAACTTAAGCTTGCTGTTTTCATCCTTTTCATTTCCATATAGCAAAGTAGGCTTAGAATAATTTACCTATTAAACTGACACATGTCAATGCAGTGACACACGTCTAATTGATACTTGTTGGAATACGGTACAACCATTGTATACATGAAACAAGACTAATTGCAAGAGAAATGGGTCGAACACGTCGACGTCAACCACCTAAAACCCAGAGAGTTCGCCGGGTTGAGCGTGCGCAATCTGGTGAAGATACATATAAACAACTGGTAGTACTACACGCCATGCAAGAATTACTTGTTGAACGACTCATTAAACTGGCACAGGACCTACAAGTTGCAGTAGATGAATGGTCCCCGGTAAAGGAACCATCATCGGATCCATGAGTATTACAAACACATTACCCCAACAACAATAATTTAAAAAATAGTTACAAAGTATTACAAATGCAATTGTCAACAATAAACTAATTTGAAAGAATATTATTATTTTATTATATTATCATTTCTGCCTTCATCAACCGATGTTTCTCGCCAAGGGGGATATGTTCTTTATCTAGAAGAGGTTATCTGAGATAAAGAATTATATAAATGCTGGCAAAAATTTCTAAATCTGTTGGTAGCAATAGCATCAACATTTCTTCATAGCCAAATGAAGAAGTTAAACAGGTTGTTGTTAAATAACTAACACTACCAATAAATCACTATCACTTTTTATTATAATTTCAAATAGAAACCATTGACAAATGGGACCTAGTTTTTTTTTGGTGGGCTGTCACCAGAGTAAACTCCCAAAACGACATAATAAATTACCTAGATATATATCATTTGTTACCGGAGTTAGTCTTCCAGCTCTAAACAGACCCATGCCGTGGCACCACGGTCCTCCGGTGCCGATTCGTAAAACGCTGTGCAGTAGCAACTTTCTTCTTGGAGCGTTCGCATCGTAACTTTTGCATTAAAAAAATCACAATAAAATTTAATTACTGTGTTGTTTTATTATTTCAATATAAAAAGTGCAAGTGTGCGTTTCTATTTATATTTATAGACTTTAACCTGTGTCATCAACTAAACTGTGTTTGATTCATCATTTTACTGACTGACTTCGTTTGCAAAAAAAGAAGAAACTTAGTGAAAAAAAAAACGCTGATTGCTTGGCTGCAAAAGTAAACAACGGAATTGACTATCTACAGATACGGTAAATCTTTAGAATTTTACAATTTTACATTTAACGTTCATTTATGACCGTGTTAGATCATTGATCCGCGACCAACAAGCGATGAGAGCTATTGAAAGAAATGTGAAATTGATACAAAGAAAGAGATGTTGGAAAAGGAAATACACACTCACAATAACCGCAAATAGGTTTAATGCTTGGTTATGTTTAATCGTTTGCATCTGGTTAATCTGAATTGATATTTCAATCAGCAATCAACTTTGTTTTTATTGGTAACCATCATCAATAAATGTATAAATATTTTTACCACTATTTTCTTCAATTTATCTGTGGTAAAGAAAAGTTATTGTCATGCATGTTGAATAGTTGCATATATCTATCTATTTATATATATATATATATTTTTACACATACAATTTCGCACAATCAACACAGAACAATTAAATATTAATTTATGTGGTGTGTAGTCAATTTTAATAAGAATACCAAATAATTTGAACAATAAAAATTGCATTTAAAATTTTATTAACTATTAAATAACAATGGTGCGCCTTCTTTGAATTTGCAACTTTCATATGAGCTCAATAATTACCTCACAAGAAAGAAAGGCAGCAAAAGCCAGAATTAACAGAATCGATAAATTTTTACGCATTCGTATTCAGGACGTGAACAAGAATACAAGATTTACTAGTTTTAAAGTTTGTTTTAGTTTCAAGCATTAATTTATTGTCTCACGATCATGTTACATAAACATGGTTCCATTAAATTAAATTTGGCATTTATATATTGTGTAATGATCATGATTTAATAGATTGATCTTTTAATATATTCTCAAAAATCGTTTTCTAAGCTGTTTGTCTTACTACTTCTTAAGATCAGGAATATTTCCTTCTATATCTTGTACTTCCTGATATTTTTATTAACTTCCTTAGAATAATATGTATTTCCGACATCCATGTCTACCTTTAGCGATATCGCTTGATCACGAAACATGAAATCCTTTCCATTTCGCTTGTGTTATATTTGTTTGTTTTCATTTACATAAAATATGTTCTTGCGGCTGCACACACGGCATGTGCTGCATTAATTAACGCAAATGAACTTCATATCGCTCAATTATTGTAATATAAATAATAAAAGAGAAACAAACAACGAACAACGTAGAAAAAAGAAATGAGCATGTTAAGTAACGACAAGTCGACAGGAATTCGAGAGGAACTAATTAATGAAATCAACAATTAATGTGTTAGTCAAATATCCGGTACGTGTGCACATTCCCTTCACTTACTTTTTACTGTATATCAAATAAATTTACTTACGAAATTACAAATGAAATAAACAAAGTTTGTTTTCTTTAGAATATTTGATTGTTGATTGGTATTTGTTCTAAATACGTCAACGTTTTCTGTTTCCTTTTTTTATTGCATTCTTTGTATTGTAGTATTTCTTATTGTTCAATTCACTAATTACTTCATATCGGTTCTGAACCGAATCATTCTTGCACTCGTGCTCAGCATCAATAGTATTGCCGGAAAATTCAGTTTATGGCGCACGAACGTATGACAGGTTACAAATTTAGAAAGTAGCACAAAAGAAAACATAAAAATGTTTGATTATAGAAAAATAAGTATAAAGAAACGAGTTTTTCTTAATATTAGTTTTATTTAACAATTACAATTTTAAGATTTAATAATGTTTTTTTGGTCGTGGAGGTTATAGCTTGTAATGTTCATAAAGTTGATGATAGTCCTTATTCAGGGATCGATCTATCTATATCTAGGTGAGCTGCTATCTCCTGCTGTGCCTGATTTAAGACTCGCATGGCGTATAGTAGACGCAGAAGGTTATAGGCATCTTGGCTAGGTTGTATAGGTTCAGGCAGGCGAGGTTGTTGGGTTGGTTTTCGTGGAAGTTGACGAGAGCTGCCCATTTTCTATCTATTTTCTTGAAGCAAGTAAATAATGTCTATGTGCGACGTCTAGATGAATCTGACGAATATCAATTAATTGTTTGTCATTGCAATGACATGACATGTGTCAATGCTTATTAATCTAACTATCCAAAGCCTACTTTGTAATATTTTATAAAACTAGTCAATATTTTGAATTAAACATTTTCAGTTCTAGAAAATCCAGTTCAATTATTTAAGCCACAAAAAATTATACAGCAGGTGGATGATTAGCAAGTTAATGATAATTTCTATTCTATGATTTACGAACGTGTCTAATCACACCATTCATACAAAGAACAACTTTTACTTCTAATCGCGTTTCGCGCACATAGTTTTCTGTTCTATTGCTTTGCTATGTCTTTCGTGATTCTAGCCTTACTAGCCTAGGCTTGCAGTTTCTTGCGTTCCCAACGAAAGGTAAACAGAATTATGATTGGGTTTAGCACTTAAAATAGTTTGTGTAAATTTTGCTCTAGTAACAGTTTAAAATGCGTTTATTGCAACTTGAATTGACTTAAATGATCGTTAAGCATTAATGTCTTGTATTTTTTTATTTTCAGGATAAATATGAGCTGTTAGTTTAGTATTTTCAACGCAACTGGTAGAAAAAGCAAGCAAAATGGCATTAACTTCGTCAACATGGTTCAACAATTGGTCTCCTCCTAGTCAAGTCTTTCATCAAGTAACGCAACAGCATCACGATTTTCACCATCAAACTCCTAATAATCCTTTTCATGGCCATAATCACTACCAATCATTTGCTTATCATCATCATCACAATGCTTATCATAATAAACCATCGGAAGAAAATGATGATACCTCTAACGAAAATGATGCGTTTACAAGAAAGAAACCTTCGAAAGGTAAAACTTACTAAACTGAATTTGAAGATTTGTATTTGTAACCCGTTTTACTCGTAAATATATTTGTTCTCATTTAAACGTTAAAATACGTAAATTAGTCTAATAGTTTCCAATTACGAATTATAATATTCGACACGGTTGAGATAATTTGAACTCAATGAAATTTAATACCCAGATTCTGACATACATTCATTTAATAAAAGTTTACAAAACATTTGGCAGCTCATTAGTCTAATATTTTGCAATTTTGTGCTTCACATCCTGAAAAAAGTTCGAAAACACGAAAGTGAAAGTGACGTTCTATTGAATATTGATGGCATCCAGTAGAAAGATAGGTGCAGAAAATTCGTTTATCACGCCTGCTACAGTTGATAATGGTTTTATGATTAGTGACGGATCAGACCTTGTTGTTCATTCA
The DNA here is from genome assembly GCA_030264155.1 of Atheta pasadenae. Lineage (NCBI taxonomy): Eukaryota > Metazoa > Arthropoda > Insecta > Coleoptera > Staphylinidae > Atheta > Atheta pasadenae. The sequence goes on along the minus strand of JARJDS010026064.1, from coordinate 16,641 downwards.
CACGAATATTTTAATTATGTGGTGCGACGTGAATAAATGATGATATAATTGATAATTTATGAATGCTTGTTTAATTATATCAATATAACTTCATGACTTGCAAATCTTAGAAACCTTTGTGAATCTCGGTGACATTATTTGTTATAAAGTTTAATAATTATTGGTCTTATTGTGATAAAAACCAAGATACTGAGACGCTAACACCGACGCTGACCTCAATTAGTCGAGAATTATTCTGCATTTATTTAACTAAATCGTTAATAAATGTTCGTGTGGTCGTGTGCTCGTGTCGATTACACAACTCGTTATGGCATAACAAGTGTTTGATCTTGTGTGTGTTGAACCTACAAGGATATTCGATTTCCTTTTTAAATATTTATAAAGACACACGTACTAGCTAGTAGGCTGGAAACTCAGTTGCAATTCGTACAAAGAGAAGAACGCAGCTTGTGTATAGTGTTTGAAGATTTTTAATTTTGGTATTACATTTGCAGTAGCAGTGGCTGGAAAAACAAACATGATTAAATATCTGCCGTATTTTGTTACGCTGGGAATGCTCCACGGGCAAGATTTACCAAGTCTTGCTCCTGTGCCGGTTGATGAATCAGCAAATGTTATTAAAGAATCTTCTGGACCTTTTAAAACTGTTTATGCTTGGAAGCAAGTGGATTTTCAGTATCCCACTCCAGCTGCTAAAAGTGCAGCTATTGCAAGTGGTGAATACATACAAGAAAACAACCTACCATTAGGAATGGAAGTACATAAGGACAGAATGTTTATAAGTCTTCCAAAGTGGAAAAATGGAGTACCAGCATCATTAGCTGTTTTGCCAAAAGTGAGGAAAGGAAATAACGTTTCACCTATCATGGTACCCTACCCTAGTTGGGATTGGCATAACACGAGTAAGGATATTACTTCATTTTTTAATATTGTTGCATAATTGATTTGAACTCATTTATAGATTCATGTGATGGCCTCACGTCCGTTTACCGTATGCAAGCAGACGAATGCAACCGCCTATGGGTTATGGACTCTGGGCAGGTTGAGGTCACTATCAAACCCAAGCAAGTGTGCCCACCAACTCTGTTCATTTTTGATTTAAATACAGATGAGTTAATACTTCGTTATCCAATTCCTCAAGAATACATCAAACAAGATTCTTTGTACTCCAATATCCGCGTTGATGTACGTAATGGCAAATGTGATGATGCTTATGCCTACATGACTGATGTCTGGCGTTTCGGATTGGTAGTCTTCAGTCTAGCCAAAGAACGTAGTTGGCGTGTAACTGATCATCTCTTCTATCCGGACCCTCTTGCGTCGGCTTACAACCTTCAAGGCTTAGATTTTGAATGGACTGATGGTATCTTTGGAATGGCTTTGAGTCCTCTAAACAAAAAAACTGATGATCGTATAATGTACTTCCACCCCATGAGTAGTTTCCGTGAGTTCTACGTTCACACTTCTGTTATCCGGAACGAAACAGGTTGGAGTACCATTAACGATGCGTTTAAAGTCATGGGACAATCTAGAGGTAAGCGAGGACATGCAAGTGCCTCCGCCATGGATCGTCAAGGCATTTTGTTCTTTAATCAAGTCACACGAAATGCCGTTGGATGTTGGGATAGTCGCAAACCTTACAAAAGATTGAATCTTGGAGTTGTTGCGCAGAGCAATGAAACTTTGCTATTTCCTAACGATTTGAAAATTGATAACGAGAAACGTCAAAGTTTATGGATTATTTCGAATAAACTACCGATTTATTTGTATAGTTCTTTGAACAAGGACGAGTACAATTTTAGGATTTTGTCAACATACACCGACCAAGCAGTTCAAGGTACCATATGCGATCCTAGTCTGGTTTACGAGAACAGTTACGAACATTTTACTGGTGAAGAAGATTGCTATTAATATAATTCTGCTCTGTATTCATTTATTTTTAACGTTTTTCATGATTTTCTCAATCAGTTTGCTTGATTTGCAACTACTTTGCTCAACTAAATAGGTAAACTTCTTTAATAACAGAACGATTTTCTTTTGCAAATCTAGCTTACAATGAGTTGTAAATTATTAGTGCACATATTTTGTAAATAAAATTATATATTAAAATAATATCAAGCTTTCTTATTATTTCTTAAATGATTATAGAATTTGATATTCTTTTCATCAGAAGACCTTAATAGTAAGCTGAGAGAACCTTGGAAGGCTATGTTCCTTTAAAATTACTAACCTGATTCCTTATGTGCGAAGAATTTATAATAAACATCTAACCAACCGACTGCTGTAAATATAAATTTTCATTCCCAACAAACAAAATTAAAAGCCAATAAAACTAAATGTTTTATATTGTTGAAAAGTAATTATTTTTGTCCCCTGTTCTGCTCTCTCTTTTTTGCTTGATTGGCCAAAAACGCTTGAGTGTATCCATCATCTTTGTAAGTTCGCGGATAAGCCGCGTGATTCCTGTAGATTTGACTGACAGTTGGAGATTGTGACCGTCCACGACGTTGAGGAGCTCCTTCAATTCGGCGTGCCGGAGTAAAGTTGTTGTTTCCATAAACTATTTCTGTTAACAAAACTTCAATTATATTATCAACAAAGTTCTCAACTTTAAAAAACTTGTTGCTTAGTCATCCAATGCTTTACAATACTAACAGCTTATAGTAAATAACTAAGTAATTTGTATATATAACGAATGAAATCAATTACTTTTTGTTGTGTCCTTCTGGGATTGTTCATGAATGTTATTATTAATGTCCTCTTGATTTAAAATAGTCTTGGCTTCCTCAAAACGTGGAGTACTGACTTGACTAGCAGTATCGTGTTTTTCAGCTTTTGTCCAAAACGGTTCCTTAGTATTAGTCACATGTTTCCTATCTTTAATGGCACCACTTTCTCCATTGTTATTTTCATTTTTTGTTTGTTTTAATTTATTGCTAGCTACGGGGGAATACGACCACAACGGATCTTCATCACTTACAGTAATGTCATATTTTTCGAATTTACTAAAATCTGCTTCCCATAGTTCATCTTTACCAGCAATCATATTCAAAACTTGAGCAATGTTCGGATCATTAAGTAATTCGCTTACAGTGTTGTACTCAGCGCCTAATTCTTGTGGCTGTGTGCCAGTAGCATTATCCACATCATCCGCTTTTGTTGCTGTCACGGGACAAACCGATGCCTTGTAAGCTGTCTTGTGACTGTCTAAATTGCTAACTTTTTCAATTTTTTCAATTCGATCAATGGCTTTCGGATCAGGTTCAGATGCTGCATCTTTTCGTTTAATATAGCGCGTGGAAGTTTGCGCGAAGACTTCTAGGAGATCACCCGATACTCGAAATCCTCGTCCACTAACAGCAGCGTCTTGCATTGAAAACGTTGTGACATTACCATTCTGCCACAGTGATCCCGATCCTTGTTTTATTGCGTCTGAATCTAACGGATTTATACTTGGCTGCATGAGGAATTTTGGCATTGAAGCTGGCGCTTTTCGTTTCAACATTAAACCATCAAGAGATCTGGTGAATGATTTTCTGAATAAAATAATTTGATTGATAACATGCGGCTTCACATTGTTAGAAATAAAAGTTTCATACTTATAGCCAAATAAATTTTGTTCATTGAGAAGACGAGCCTTTCGTCTACGGGATTTTAATTCAACGGGATCTATATATTTATGAACTTTCATGAGTTTTACTAATTCTTGGTAAAAACTGAAACAGCACTCACATTAATCCACATTGTGAATATTAATATTTTATAAATATTTACGTTAACACCAAACTAAACATATATATGGACGGAGTGTTGCATACAAAGTTTAACAATAGAAATTCCCAACCCGTCGCTTTCATCCATCTATACATCAAACCGATATACAGACCGCTGAGCAAAGACACAGCTCCTGTAAACAGACACCTAAGCACATTTATTGCCATCCAAGGAATTACGAGTCCTGGTCGGTCTTCCTGTAATATGAATGAATTCCGATGGTCTAAATGAACTATTTAATTCACTAATAACTTTGTTATATCTTACAAATATCAATGGATAGAGCATTATAATATATGTGCCCAGGTATACGTGTATTGTGAACGTTCGAATCATCAAATTCCCACTGTTAACATATTTAATGCAATATTCAACCCGTTCAGAAAATCTTGATGGGTCCATCTTCAAGTTCCATATTTTGCTCATATTTGAATTGAATTCTAATAGCGACGAGTCAAAAATGGTGCACATAATGCCGAAAAATGATAATATTAATAGCTCTGTTTGTAATGAAATGCCCAACACAAAGCCGATACGCATATTGAGGGCCTTCACTACAACTGAACGATAATAATACTTGATGCTAGTTGGCTGTTAGTTACGTGATATTAAAATTTTGTATATAATTAAATTTATTAATTTTTTTAATAAATTGACTGCTTTTAATTTGGAGGATGGTAAACGTATACTATGACAGTTGTTCTTGTCAATACGCACATCAATAAATGCATATCAATTTGTCATTTGTTTTCAATTATTATTATACTTGTTACTTGATTTAAAACTACGCAATTTTGACTTAAATTGAATCGAATTATTAAAAGAGGACTCTGATGAAGAGGAGTTTAATGATTCGGTCCGAGAAAACTCTTCGACATCTGATGGTGACTTGGATTTTATAAAGATAATGAATATATATTACAAATAAAAGTTGGAAATAAGTGCTAAAACACAAGCGTTTCTTACAAAATCTTTATAAATATACAATTGGACCGTCTATTTATTGTAATACCAGAATAGCTTGCTTCCAATTCCGATGACATTTTCCTAAGCTTTACCTTTAATTCAATCCACAACCAACGCTACAAATGCAACATGTATGGTACTGGTAGAAAATAGGTAAATCGCAAACAAAATCGAGGTCGCGAAATATTTTATCTAGTCGTGTTTTCCATAGCGCAATGTGCGATCATATCGTTGAATGCTGCAGCCGACCAGAGCATCTGAGCGGTGAATATCCAAGCCACCACAAACAGCGTTCTCAACGACGAGTTCTCCTTCTGCTGGTGCTTTGGCGCGTGTCGACGCCGTGGCCGTTGCGCGTTTCGATTCCTCGCCAAATCGCGCGCGTCCACCGCCAGTAAACTACTTCGCGCGGGCTCCTCGGCACCGATTTGCAAGCACCAGTTTTTGCAAGCCTAAAGTTTTGAAAATAGGGATTTATGTTCTACTTAGTAGCGTCGTAAATTACCTCACACATAATTTTATCGCCCAACGCATATCTTAATTCGAACCAACTAGCAGTTTCAACGTGTAAACGGACATTTGTGCAAATAAATCCTGATTTACTCCTTCGAGCAGGATAAAGTTTACTTTCGTAAACTCCTAAAAGTGAGTACCAGTTGTGTACTAACCGAATCAATTAAATTCTTAATTTTCACACACTTACTATAGATAATATTTTGTTAGTTTAGGTAATTTTTTGTTCTAATATTACCTCTTGGTACCTCCGCCAAAGCTAAAATTAGATATGATTTCATCGGTCATTTGTTTTTTACGAGTAAACATTAACTGTGTTTCCTATTAAAATGCTAACGTTGCCTAATAATTAAAAAAGTCAATACATAAAATATGCCACATTCGCAAAACGCGCAAAATACGACACACATTGTGCCATTGGAGATACGACTGCTGCACGGTTGCTAACAATTTAGACTAGCGTGGTTAGTAGGATTGACATAGCTATAAAATATATAAACTATTACGTAATATCCACGTAAAAGCCGCGGATTAGCGTCACGCCACTGCAACAAACTAATCGGACACCTTAAATTTAAATTCCAAATTTTTGTTTATTCAACATCAACACCAATAATATTTAATCAAATAAAAAATGTATGTTCTTTATTTATCGAAGCTTCTCAGAAATTAATTAAAATCGATTCTTGAATATTCTTAGTAGAGGTAATCACGCGAAGAAGCGTGGAGGACACAGAATTGGATCAAGGTTGACATTTTTTTACAAAGTACGATTAGGTGTCGACAGTCCGTGGACTCATCATTATCTTTTATATATTTGCTTCAAACACGCCCGGTGAGGTTTGCGTCGGTCAGCTATTAAATTACGTTCTATTAAAAGATCTACCTGAACTTTACCGATATACCAACGGAAAACGTGCTAGCTTTGTGCGAATAAAAGCAAATTACGCTAAACAATACGTCAATATTAAGCTTGGACGATTTATTGGTTGAGATGGGCACGTTGTTCACAATAGGTACGTTAACTATTGATAGATTGTAGCAATGAATTCTATGTTTATAAATAAAATTGCAATGAACTGCTTGTGTCGTTTGCAGGTTGTTAAAAGGACTATAACATGTTTCACAATTTGAAAGTTAATTTATAGAGAGTTTTATCATCTTCAGAACTTCTATTCATTCATTTTTTAAGTGGGGAAATTGGTGATTGTTCTCAAAGACATTCGATTGCTATTTGTTGTTATATATCCGGAATTTCCATATCTAAGTCTAAGCCATATTTTTAAGGATACATTCAGGAGTCAACTGTTTGTAAAACTATGATAACTGAAAAGTTGAAAATTAGGTTGAATGCTTGTTAATAATGTCAACAAACGTTCGTACAGTTAACTATTAATAGTTGTCGATCAAATGCAATGCATTGAAAAGCGTAAAATATTTAGTAGTTTAATTTAACTTATATTTATAATCTTGAGTGTAGTGCAAGCGGATATTCTATATAAATAAATTGCGCACCCGTGCGGCACACACTTTACGAGTTATGGCAGCTTTGGCGGCGCTTTATTTGATGAAAATTCAGGTTAAAGTCGTTAATCTTAATTATGGCAGTGCGGAAATTGCTGTCCATCGGCGATCGCGTAATCCGCAACATATTAACTTATCGACACAGCGCTCCCACACCGCTAAGACAAGACAAGACTTCAGTCACAAATCATAGCCAGGCGCCGGCCGCCACATCACAACCAGATGTTCGAATGTTCCGAAATTGTTTATTTCTATCTGTGCATTAGGCACACAGTAGCCGCACAACAGCGAACGTAATTGCAGCATGACCGATTAGTAACGAATTAATTGCTTAATCTAACCGAGTCCTAGTTGTACTAAGTAACAAACAACGAACAAGTCAAGAACTTTTTAATGACTTGATCAAACAGTCAAAAATGATGTGTTAATAACTCCACGTTCATCGAAACAAAATACTCGGATTAATTACTTTGAACATTCATTTCCTTTCTGCGGCATTCGAAAATTGTTTACAATCCGTACGTATGCTTTTATAGCGGTCAAACCTTGAGAGCTATTTTAAATGTCTATAACGCGCGCCAAAACATAAAACTGTAAGTTAAGTCGAGTTTGCGTAGTTGGTACATCTGGACACAAATCATGATTTTGAAAATTGTTTTTGTGAAAATGTCAACACTTTGATTGCGAAATGTTGGGGCCAACATGGACCTATTCGTCGCGTTTATGACTTCTTGGTCGTTATGATTGTTTTTGTTGCGGCCGATTAAAAGCGCTTCGAATGATATTGTTAGCACTTGAGCAATTCGCGCTGGTTTAAGAGAAAAGACGTCTTCATGTGTTGTGTTGTCGCTATCGATGTAAGAAGTTTACGGCGTCACGCCGCGTTGCGCGTCGACGTAAAGAGATATTTGGGTCAAGTTCTTCCGACATTGACATATAAAACGTTCTTTATGGCGTTTGACATTGCTAGCATACACAATTTTTAGATAAATGCCATGTCGTCATTTCTCACTCGCGAACACCAATACCAAACTTTTGCATATTAGACTTCAGTTAGCAAAAATCATCAAAAGCACCGCTGAACTGTAATGTCATCTCTAAAGTAATTAAGACACACTTAATATGTTCATTAATGAGCTCGTTAAGGTTATCACTATTTTTGATAACTCCTTAGGTCAGTAAATATTTGTCAACATTCACAGTTTCTGTTTAAAGAATAAAATAGCAATGACTATTTTATGAAGAGAAAAATATTAGTACGGAAATTTATTTAAAGTCTGGAAAATATTTACGTATGACATTACCTTGTTACCTTGTTAATTTTATTTCACGGCCTCGACAAAGAGCAGAGGCCCCAGGTATGAACAATACCTACGCAAAGCGCGGTTTGTATTGGCAACGAATGGCATTCAATGGCGGAAACGCTTACGCAGCAACGCACCGGCTCACCTTCTTCGCGCTGGATTTATTTCATTCGAATTTGCTGAGTCTACTGTGGTTGGCAATGGCTTGCTAGCTTGTTGAATGTTGTTATTGCGTTTTGCAAAAATAATGCAAAACAAATTCGTGCGATCATCACATCACGATGACGTAATCGAATCGCGTTCAAATATGGCTGGGTGCGCACTGCACGTGGTACTGGTACACATGGCCGGGTTCTAGGTCATCCCACAATAAAACTAATCGAAATCGAAGCAACAAGAAAGAACACTCGCGTTAGAATTTGAATACAAATTAGTTGGCGATATGCAAATATATATATATATATAAAACTTGGTCAATTTTCATGAAAATAAATTATGATCTGTTTTTTTTGTTTTCATTAACCAAACAAGTCAACAAAGAAGTCAAAAAGTCATGCATGATAGTATTGAATAAATTTTAATGTTTTTTAATGGACTTCAGTACAAGTCATCTTTTTGTATAAGTCAGTAACGAGTATATTTGCACGTGACAACTAAATAACGAAACGAATCCAAGACCGAACAATTCCTGGAAACGACAAAATATGTAGATGCGAGTTTCATTCTTTATTTTCAGTTTATGATCGAAATCTACTCTTGTGGATGCACTGTGCGTGAAATGATTTGTTGTTAAACGTGATTGCTGTTATGGCTCGTGGCAAAATTGGACTTGCCGGTTTTAGAAACTGCGGGACTCTTGGCCGGATGCCAACGCATTGGCAAAATTGTAGGACGTTGATTCATCGAAGTCAAAAATCGCACGCAATACCAAAAGGCACATGCACACTCAACACGTTTATAATTAGCCAGATTAATCGTTTCGTAATTGTGCTAAATACAAACCGGAATGTTCAAAAATCTTCACACCCAAAATCAATATTATTGTAGTCGCTGTTTTTATTTATCTATATTAATAACTTTGATATATTTACAATTCAATTAATAGATAATTAAATATTGCTTTCAGTTTTGATCAGTTGATTGATTCGACCTACAAAAGCGAAGATGCCTGTGTTAAAATCGTTTTGTGGGTGTTCCTCACTACGAACTGGAAGCATAGTGGCAGGCGTAGCAGCTATTCTTCTGGCTATTGCTGGAATAATAATCATCACTTTTGTGAACGTCGACTTGAGAACTATCATTATCGATGAGCTGCCGAAATGGATTGTAAAAATCATTGTGTTAGTGAACTTTGCGATGACTATCTTAATATCGGTTATCTTGTTAATCGGCATTATGAAAGTAAGTTGTTACATTTGATAATATCCGCTAGTTGTCTGACATTTATATTTTTGTTTTCTTTTTAGCGCAACATGTTCCTGTTGTTACCATTTGTGTTATGTGGACTTATGCTTGCTATTGGTCTATTGGTTTCAGTCCTGTACACTTCGATTAATTTCTTTATCGACGGTTTTGTTATACATGGTTGTGTATTTTTGGTTTTAGGTTTGATCACATTCGGTAAGTTTGTTTGCATCTTCAAATGATACCAAAATCTCATCATATTTTCTATATATTATATCAATATATATTTTTTATTTATAGTGGTCTACTGTTATATGTGGTTAGTAACCTACAGTTTCTTCCAAATTTTGAAAGAAGAATATGACACACGCGCAGCCTATAAAGCAGCACCATATAGAAGACACTACTAAGCCAGGAAAGTTGTAAAATTTGCAAACTGAAAAAAAGTAAAGTCTGATTTAATATTATTACCAAAAAATAATTGTAATCACGAAATAAATCGCACGAGCGTTGCCTCTGAACGCGTTACTAACGTTCATTAATTTATATCGATTATATCGGTAACGTATTTAATATAATTTATTACCAAGTTGCCAATGTTGTGCCATTTTAAGAATAAAACGTCAACACAAATATGTAGATTAGCGTTGCTCTCAGTTGCTCTCTATTTAATGATTAATGTTACTTAAGTAATTGGTTAATGACGTTCTTCCACTGAATTATTAGAATTGTATGATACGTATATAGCATAGGTGTGTTCCCATCTTTATAATTGTTAACTGTGGCAACTTACTTATTTTTGTAATTTATTAGGATATATCAATACCCACATATATTTGTTACTAATACATCAATGTTGTTAATAAAAAAGAACTCACCAACTAGAAGTGTCTAAAATTTAATGGAGAATCTGATTCCATGTGTCGCTATCATCAATTGGGAAGTGTCACCACATTTTGCACTAATAAATCCATTTCAGTGTACAGTTATAGCGTTTTGTAATAAATAAAAGCAACTATTCATTCACCAGAAACAAATGAACGTTTAAATAGTTTAATTAATAAACGTCGACACATGTCATTAAATATAATCACACACAACAAGGTGATAATTGTCTATATATTGCTACTGCGTTCCGATTCCAATTGCGAATTAATAATAATAAAAAGAAAGCAATGGTCCGCCCACGTCAACTTCCACCTTCAATCCAAAAAGCTCGCCGCGTTGAAAGATTGCGACGGATTCAACTAACATATAAAGAGATTCAAAAGCTGCAAGCCATACAAAAGCTTCTTTTTGAACAACTCGTAAAAGACGTTGAGGACTTAGAGCAAATAGTAGATAGATGGACTCCAGGAGCTAAACCTTCACCCTCTTCAGCTCCATGAGCATTACAATCACGTTGCCTCTACTAGCAAGAGTTGCCGTTATGAAATACTGCAGTTATAATTGTTGATAATAAACTAATTTAAAAAATATGTCTTTGTTTCATTATCATTAGAAGCAAACTAAGAACAAACACATTTACCTCACATATCAATAAATAATTTAACTTAACTTTGAAAGACTTTTGTGCTTTACTTGTTTTATTCTATTATATTTACAATTAGAGTATAAACGCATTGTTACTCAGTTAAACTTTACTCCTCTTCATGTGCCGTTATATCAGGATTACCATGTATTCGTACTCGGTACAGACATGTGTAATCGTTGTTACCATAGTTCGAATAAATACGTAGTTCCACTACATCAACCGAATACGTCTTCTTATCGATAGAAAAGTATTGAGTAGGTGTTAATTCAATATCATAATGAAATCGTCCATAGTAAATGTTTGATTTCGAGTTTTTTAAAGTGCCTTCATTAATACCCTTCAATACAAGTCACCATTAATATACATGTCTCTACATAAAAATATATAAATTTCCCAATTAAATGAATCAGTGTAAATACATACATGAAGACTAAACTCCCTTGGTGCAGAATCCAAATCAAATGGGGACTCTTCTTGTAGTATATGATCAATAGTAATGCCGGTAACTTGAATTGCTTCAACGAGTTTAATAAAAACTTGACCGGTTTGGCCTTTAAAAGCCCAGCAATGGCCAGGCACTAATGACGTCTGCAGAACCACAAAAAACTATTATACTTATTTTGAAGTAAATCTAGATTTTTATATGGTATATCATCTCACTTGCAAGATACACTCAGGTCCTTTTGCCTTCGTACAAAGAGAAATTCCAAAGATTGTGATTTCATTTGCATCGCGGTAATTCTCCGTATCACCGATTGAAATAATGCTGGCTCCAGAAGATTGAAGAGCATAATCAACCATTTCATCAACGTCAATTTCAGGTACATTCGTTTCAATTTTTGCAAGGGCTGTATTGTTTGGATTGTCCATAAGAGGTATATCACTTAAACCTGATTTTAAAATTAATAAAGGAATAATAATAATAAAATAAATCGACATTGTTTAAATTACTTATATTGTTTTCGCATTTTTTAACTATAAAGTTATCAGCCATATCTTTAAAATCATCCAGCAAACCAGTCATTTTTGTATATAGGTCTTGAATGTCATTTTGGGCCATGTGCAGCTGTGTAAGTGAGACCTTCACACCATCCAGTTGTCTTCTTGCAAGAATTGGACTGTAAGGAGTAATTTCACTTTTTAAAATAATATTTTTTCTTGCAAGTGCTGTTACCACTGCTGCTAGAACTGTATTATTTATATTAATGTCTTTTAGGTTACTGAATAAACTACTGTCCAGAAAGAGTGTGTATTTATAAAACCTACCAAATGCCATTATTGTAAAACCATACTTTGAAAGAAATCCTTCAGTATTTCGTTCCCGATAAACTGAATAATCTGGTGGATACGGAGGGATATCTTGAGGAGCATAAGGATGAAATCTACCGTTTTGAACAAGAGGATTGGAAGATGGATAACTCGGATTTCTTATGCTGTCTAAACTGGCATTAGGGGTACCACAAGGAGAATAATAATGGGAGGCATGTTGTGAACTTTCAATAGAACTAATCTCGGTTTCTTCAGGAGGTTGGGTTATGTATCTGGAACCGGTTCTTATAGGTGGTAATATATCTTGATGCATTGTCCAATTTGGACTACCCATGGACAGAGAAGAACATGATGCACTTGTTTCGGGTTGTGCATCTACATGTGTTGAAGCTCCTTCCTGCTGTACTACTTATTTATTTATTATTAACGCATTAGTATTAATAAAATCAAGAAACTGATATTACCTGATGATCTTAATTTGTAAGATCTTGTACTTGCTTTATTTGCCATATTTATATTTGATAACTGACTAAATTACAAACGACTAAACTGAATAAAATAGAAAAATGAAATTTATTAAATAAAGTGACATATATGTCATAATAATTCATAATACAATTATATGGTTATTTTTCTATTTTTTTTCTGTTCTGGTGCAATGGTTCCTTAATCCCTATTGACCCCTAATGTATCATTTTCTTACGGGTCCCACCGATCTGCCGGAAAAACCGGAAAACTACTTTACGCACGATCTAAGAGCCAATCTAAGGATTGAGGGAGTATACAACAAAAAATAAAGACATGAAGTAGAATATTTCTTTTGAAAAAAAAATTGCCCAAAAAACTTTTTCATTAGGATCATAGAGGCGAGGAGGGGTAAATTCTATACCTTCAGTTAAGTTAAGGGTTTAGTAACACAAAATAAAACAGGTCTAAAAATTTATTAGCTCAAAAGGGTTCAAAAACGTGACTATTCTCGGTTTGTACTAGTTAGATCGATTCTTTGTAGTCGAATATATGTCCAGAACTGTAATCTTCATCTTCATCTAGTGCATAAATGATAATTCTTCTGATAATTGCCATTATCAAGACTACTAGAACTAAATTACTTCTATAATAACATATTTTAAAAGATCTGTTAAAAATATAAAAAAATTAAAACCTACAAATAGTTAAAATAGTTGAACCATGCTCGAAAACGAAGCCTTTATCATTACAATCTTCACTGGTTGTATAACCTTGATCATATTGAGTATTAACTCTAGAAGTTGAAGGATTACATAAATCTTTTTGTACGGCAACATTGGTATAACGTCTATGATTGGTAGGTTTACTAATTTTAAAGTTGCCAGTATTAGCTGAAGTACAATTGGGACCATAAGGGAAGCAGTCGTCTGAGCTAGCTGTATCTTCCTCGAAGGCTCCTCCTGTTGTTAGTAAAGTCCAATTGCTGCTATCATCGGCACTGGATGAACCGCCTCCACAACAAGAACATTGCTCTATATTTTCCCGCGACGAATCTAAACCTGTTTCGCCTCCTTGAATAGTAATCTGAGACTGTTCTTCATTTGTAAGATTAATAAAGCTGACATCAAGTGTGTTGTTATAGGACGTGGGACATGGTGAACCGCCAAACAAGCTGTAGTCGTAACCAGGGGGAGCCCGGTATCTGTATCTTGCAGGTGTTTTAAGTTCTGGTAGTAAACTCCTATTCGTGGGACGATGATCAACATTGGGTTCATCACTTTCATTCATTGTAGAAGATGGCATCCTACCATCCGACGATATTGTAATAGGTCTGGCGGCTTGGAGCGCTATTCATGAATGGAAACCCAAATGGAGAAAGATTAAGATCAATAAATCTGCCGACTACAAAACTTACCTAAAGATCTCAAATTATATGGGCTCACATTTGTCCTGTTTGCCATCTTTAGGTGCTAAACGTGTGTTTTTATTGAATAAAAAATACTATACTTGTACAAACCGATGTGTCTAGTAAAATAAAGACATATGTCATAGTAAAAGTAATGAAACAAAAAATGCTTAATAGTGACAGGTGAGTTATAATGTAGTTGCAAAAATGTTCCAAGTATTTTTTTTGCTTGTGTTGACTTTCTTTATAATAACAGGTGTGCGTTATATTGTGGCGTCAATGGGATCGGAGTGCGGTATCTCGGGCATTCACATGGTTCAATCAAAACCGATCTTAAAATCGTTGTAATGACTGTAACTACAACTATATGAAAAATGTTATCATTAGCACCCTAAAATATCTATAAGCAGACTAAACCACGTTCCAACGTTCAGACGTTAAGTCAGTATGATTAGCATGCAAAACAACTGTTATCAGTAGCTCGTAGCTAGTAGCTAGTATGAGCAGCTCATTAAATTGGCTAATTTGTTGGGGCCAAATCAAACCAATCAAATACACGAATAAACACACGAGGATAAAATAAAACGTGTGTTTATTGCTGCACTCGCTCTACTCGATTATTCAACTTAACGTTATTAACTGAAGTTTGAACATGGTCCAGATACTATCAATACAAAATTTGAAAAACTTACAAAATGCAAAAATAATAAAACCATACTCCCACATAAACTTTTTGAAGCTATACATTTGACTCCCTGAAATATGCTGACAAATATACATAATTGTTCTAAAAACTGAGAGTACAATTTGCTTTACAAGATTTAGAGGACTTTTGAGGATGCCAAATCTTCCAGCTAATCCAACTTGTCTATCAAGTGGCGTGTCTTCATCTGAGCTATACTCATGGTTTGTAAATGGAGGTTTATTATATCTAGATGGGGTACGATGCGGTGCGAATCTCCTCCAAATTCTGCTAATTTTAGCACGCCAGGACGATTCATTTTTACTAATCATTACATAAGTTACTTGGTAGGGCGTTTCCAAGGATTCATAAAAACCCGCTGTATCATTTTTCAAGAGATTTGCTGATGAATATCCAACAAAATTACCATTATAAGAACTGCCACAGCTACAATTGGCTATACCACAAGCAGAATCATTATCAGAGGAACATGATGACGTTTCCTTTGAACTGAACTCATACATTGATGTTGGTTGGTATAAAGAGGTAGTAGGTCTGTTATAGCCACTAGCGGATGATTCCCATCTATGCGTATCATAATCAGACCCCAGAAATAAATGATTTGGAAAATTATTTGCTTGACGAACTAAACACAAGGAAAGATATATAAGGATAAGTAAGACTGGAGATGGTTTGTTAGGAATCTACATCAGCGAATTGCCTAGATCTACTCGAACAAGACTAAATATACCTGATGATCTCAAATAGTAATGATTTGCATTACGTTTCTCCATTTTATTAGAACGATTTTACCACTGACTTAACTCTACATTCGTACTACTCTAGAATTTGTAAAATAATAATGACACATGTCATATATATTAAGAAACAAAACAAGTGATATCCAAATGTTTATTTGCAATTTATCAGTTTTCAAGGCTACTTAGTAAAAAATGATCCAGATAAAAGTGTTTTGTTTCTTGCTGTGTTGAGTTTGTTTATTTCAACACATGATCCTTTTGATGTTTGCATTTCCAAGTAGGATCACCAGCAGGGCAATGCGTCCTTCTTCCAGCTTTAGTTACAGAGTGCAATTCGTTGGTGCATTTTTCTTTTCGTAACTTTTCACATCTAGAGAGCGTCTTCTCACCCATAACATTTGTGTGATAGGCATGAATGACGTTATCAATCGGTAATGTATTCCAATTCATTTCAGCGGCCTGATCTCTGACCTCTTTGGCGTATTCCAAATACTCTTTATCATCGTGTGCGTTCTTTTCAAGAATTGCTCGTAACTCTGCTTTATCATCGGTCACCAATCGTTCTGCCTTTAATGCCTACCAGAAAATTTACATTTGGAGTTGATCCGTGGTTTACGTGTTTAGTTGACGAGTCCGGGACCGAACGGCGCTCTACTGCGCTGAACAGAAATATATTGTTCAATGCAAAGAAAGATAATTATTTGAAAATGGTACTATTAAACTGGAAATTATTTTCTGATTAAAATGATATAAAATTTTATAATTATTTGGGTTTTTTTAAAAAAAAAAATTAACCCTAACCCCAGGGTTGTATGTGTGTTAGTAAGGATGGGTGGTTGTGAGCGTTGGCGTGTCCGTGTGCGTGAGCGTTGGCGTGTCCGTGTGCGTGACCGTTGGCGTGTCCGTGAGCGTGTGCGTGAGCGTGTGCGTGAGCGTGTGCGTGTGCGTGAGCGTTGGCGTGTGCGCGAGTGTGGGTGCGGGAATGAGTATGGGTGTGTGTGTGTTTGTTTATATGACGCGCTGGCTTGACCCTCAGG